>PYUH01004001.1:2055287-2182080 GCA_016808085.1 Suaeda aralocaspica | reverse complement strand
GGGGGGGGGGGGGATCTGGATCCATACCCCAAAATCAGGGTCTAGGTTTAGGTCCAGCCAGACCCGCCCCATGACCATCCCTACTCAAGGGTATTACTAAGAATTTTGAAAAGTTTCGGGTACATCTTAGAAAATGCAAAAACTCATAGGTACACCTTACAAAAACCCTATAATTTTTTTTGCAAAAACATTAAAGTTAATTAGTTCAAATAGTAATGAATTCTAATTCAATCCGACCCATTCTAATCCATTATAATCCCTCCAATCCACTCTAATTCTGGCAATCAATCTTAATTTATTCTAATCCCGACAATCCATTATAATCCCGACAATCCATTTTAATCCATTCCATTCATGCTCAATCCCGTAAAGAGAACACACCCTTAAACACATTATTGTCTTCGCAATTATGGATGCTTGTTTTCAAAGTCTATTTCAATTTAGAATACATTAGTCTCATTGAGCATATTATTGTCTTTACAATTATGGATTCAATTTGCATTGTCTTCAGACTCTTAAGTCTTAACAAGTTAACATTGCATATTATTATCTCATTAAATACGTAGTAGTTATACTGTCTACACATGTGGGGGCTAGTGCTCTGAATATAAAGCTGCTTTAGCATTACTCTTTCTCATATATCATTGGTACGTAAACTTTCAACTGTCGTTTTATTTTATTACTCCACTCTTAACATTGCATATTATTATCTCATTAAATAGCATTGCATATTATTATCTCATTAAATACGTAGGAGTATTTTTTTCAATGTATACAGTCAAAATTAGAGCTCCACTCTTGAGTGCCATCTCCCAAATCAAGCAGTTTGTATATATAAATTCAGTATATATGGTTTTATTCACAGATTTCCCATCGGTTAATTCGTTATAAATTTATAATGATTTGCATGATTTTACGGTACATTCTTATTGTTTTGCATAGCTTATACCAAAAGCTAGAGGAGCTATACACCAGTAGCTTAGCTGGCTAGGGGAGCTATAATATGCCAATAGCTTAGCTGGCCCAGATCACCATTGTATTTTTAATGACTTGAAACTCAATTATTCTAAATTAAAAGCATATACCCCTCACTTAAATTTAAAATCAATTTGTAACTTGAAAATTATGCACTATGACTTTAAAAATTGTAACCTGAAAATTCATGTTTTTGACTTGAAAAAAAAAAGTAAAATTACAAAATTACTTCCCTTTAGGCTGTAGAGTTTCTCCAAAATGGACTTGCAAATATAAACTGTAAAAAATAAAACCATAAAAAACGTCATATTGAACATGCTATACTGGTCAAAGAAATTTCTACACCATAATGGAGAAAGGTTTGTTCTTACAACAATGTTACAACTTCAGACATGAACACAATTCTGAATCCTAATCATGCCTCCTCTTTTTCTCCTTCTCATCTTTTCGGCGTTTACTCTTGTCATTTGAATCACGGGAATGCCGCTTCTCATGTTTCCTTTGCTTCCTCTCTTCATGCCTCCTCTCATCGTGTCTTCTCTCATCATGCTTCCTCTTCTTCTGTTTATCTTCTTCTGTAGGCTCCGGTTGGTTCATACGCTCAGATACCTCAGGATAAGCTTTATCTGTCTCTGTTGGCATACCATTGGCACCAGGCAAAATAGAAGTCGAAGAGTCTGGAGCACGAGGAGCCCTGAATTAACAAATACCAGAAGAAAAAATATATTATTAAGATTGGGTACAAAAACTGAAGCTTTGACTTTCAAGAATGCTTAATAAATTAGATTTCCATTGTGTCAATGAAAACCGTAACTGCTAATATTTCATGGTTTAAGTGTGGAGAATTACTGCAGAAAAACCGAGGGTATACAAAACAACTTTTTGTAGAAGGGTAATGCTAATAGCAAATCATAATACTAGGCTTTGCATCATCTTGTGGAAACTAAATGCCTTTCATAAGAGATACAAGTCTGGTGTCTTTTTCAATGCACAACCCTACAAGCAAAAGGAAAGAGAGTTTGCATTCCAAAAATCCCAGAAAAATCTTTCTGCTTGCTGCTATTGCTTACAAAGCATTTTTTCCCTCTCCATCACATTAACCTTTTACTTTTCCATGTTACAACTTCTTTTCTTACTATATCCACCCATTATGTTACTGTCAGTCTGTCACACGTTGAAGCAATTAGACCATTAATTTTGATCACTGTGCAAATGTGCAAAAGGAAACAAGAAAATTATTCCAGGACGCCTGCTGGACTGCTGGGTGGTGTCTCAAAATAGCAAGCTTGTATCCAAGTGTGATGCAAAGTAGAGGGTATTCAGGCTGCACACAAGACTCAATCTCATTACTCGCACAGTATTCACACCACCAGTGTGTACCACAGACATTATAATGGGGCTTCAGAATTGTATTCAGGCTGTACACAGGGATTAGCTTTTAAGTTTGAACATAAGAGCCTAATAATTGATTTGAGAACCACAATTACAGATTGCACAACAGACATAATAGGGGTCAACTGGGATAAGTGGATAACAGATCCAGCATGAACAAATATAGTCCCTTGGTCCCAAAAATGTTAGAACACCTTTTTGCTATTCAAGTAGAGCTACAGAACTATAATTCTTAACAAATTTATAAATGAAAAATGTGATTATGAAATTCTCGTTGGTTGTGTTTTAATTTATATCATCAAAAATCAACTACACAAATGTTATTAAATGACTAAATGCACCCATTCAACATGTGTAAAACTCATTTGGAATAAAAGTAATAACACTTGAGCATGGTTGGTACACTTCTTTTTGGTGTTAAAAATGGAATCAACTAAATATATCCATTACTAATTTCCGATATGTGAGGTGGGTAACACAATAACCTAAGAGTAACCATGAGTCCATTATCACCCATTCGTTATCCTTCCCAAGCCTATAGAAACAAATCCTTACCCTTCTAATTTCTATCCATTTCATTTTCTTTTCTAATTTCCATACCAAACACCTCAATAGCAGGCTGCTATTCCTCACAATCATTATGGGCATTGAGCAAAACAACAGATGTCTACTTGCACAGTAATCTCTTATAAATATTATTGGAATTTTCCTACTCAGTTTGTGGATTGGATTATGGTTTGTGTTACACCACCTGCTTATTCACTTTCAATTAATGGTGGTTTGCATGGGTTTTTCAAGGGAAGGAGGGGGATTAGACAGGGTGATCCCTCGTCTCCATTGTTATATGAGATTTCTATGGGATACTTCTCTATACTGATGAGAAGGGTAGGGGAGGATAGCAGATTCCAATTTAACCATCTAATTTTTACTGATGATTTGATGCTATTCTGTAATGGTGATTGTACCTCAGTGCAGCTTATTCCAAATGCTCTGAATGCTTTCTTCTCTTGTTCTGGTCTAGCAGCAAATGTGGATAAGACAGCAATATATTTTGGGAATGTTCCCTCTGATACTAAAGCTGTTATTCTGGATTTAACAGGCTATGTAAAGGGTTCTTTTCCCTTTAGATACCTGGGAATTCCTCTTAATTCTAAGAGGATTGCTGTTGGGGATTGTGACAAGCTGGTTGATAGTATAATTCAGAAAATCAGAGTGTGGGGAAGTATTAATGCAGTATCGATGGGGATGGGAGCTTATTGGGCTCAGGTGTTTGTGATGCCTTTGTGATGCCTAAGACTGTGATTCAAAATCTGCTGAAAGTTTGTAGGGCCTTTCTCTGGGAAGGTAACTATAAAGTTAGGAAGATGGTGCCTTGTGCTTGGTCACAGTGTAATACACCCACATGGTGGTTATACACCCAACCCAACATCCTTATAAGTGTATTCACAAAAACAGAAACAACCTTTTGAGAATGCCTCAGTCAACTTACCAGAAGTGTGTCACATCACAAACCAAGGTTAAATTCAAGAAGATGAGGACAAAAACCTTGAAGAAGGAAGAGACAAGATGGCTGACTTTCACTTATTAGGATATTAGTAGCTTTTGCTTTATTTTAACTAGTTTCCTATTTTAGCTTTGTAACCTTGGGATTGAGACATTGAGGGTATTTAGACTGAGCCTTGTGGGTCTTAGGATTCATTCAGAAATATTGTAAGGAAAAATACATGAGAGAGTTGCAACCTCAAGTTGCTAGAAGAGACTTATGACCTCAAGTCATACTTATCCTTGTACTTTCAACAATTATCAATCGACTTCAGCCCAAGCTTTCAATTAATATTACAATCTTAATTAGTTATTCACATCAGAATTCCAGTTCATAACCCACAGGTTTGTAAACCAAAGAAATATGGAGGCTTGGGCATTAGAGACTGTGAAAATTGGAATAGAGCTGCTTTGGGGAAGCTTGTCTGGCAAGTAGCTCAGAAGAAAGATACTTTATGGGTGAAATGGGTGCATGCCATTTACATAAAGAATCATGATTGGTGGGAGTATAAGGCTCCCAAGAGTGCTAGTTGGTGATGGAGGAATATCAGTAAAATTAAGGATGAGTTGAAAGAGGGTTTTACTCAGAATAACTGGTGCGTGGAGGGGGAGAATTACAATATGGCAGGCTGTTATAAATGGCTTATGGTTCAGGATCATGCGGTGAATTGGTATGGTTGGGTCTGGGACAGTTATAATATTCCTAGGCATTCTTTCATTGCTTGGCTTGCCATGTTAAACAAGCTTAAGACTAAAGATAGATTGTGTAGATATGGTATTTGTGGTGATGATATTTGTGAACTATGTGGGGAAGGTGTGGAAACAGCTGCACAATCTTTTCCTTGCATGCTACTACACAGCTGAGATTTATAAGGGGATTTGTAGCTGGGCTGGTATGCATTTGTATGAGGGCTTGAGGTTTGAGGAGTTGTGGCAGGCCTGGGAGACTGATTGCAGTAGTAAAATTCAGAAGAAAGTGAGGCATTGTATATTGGCTTGTCTAGTGTATAATGTGTGGAAAGCTAGAAATTGGTGCTACTGGAAGAACTATAAGGAGCAGCCAGATGTTGTTATTAACAGAATTAAGAATGTGCTGAGAAGTAAGTTTCAAGTAGCTGATAAAAGGAAATGGGGAAGTACTGATAGACATTGGGTGGAGCAGTTGTATAGAAGATAAGTTCTGTGGGTTATTTTTCACATTTGTTAAGTGTTGATGCATGTAAATAATTGTTGTTTAGATGTGTTTTAACTCAATTTTGTTATGAGGATCAGGTTGTATATTCATTCTTTGGTTATAAAATGCTGATTTTTTACCAAAAAAAAATTTTTTTTTTTTTGATTAAAAGGGGCATGGGAAAATACTACAATTTCCAATATCCTCTTAAATATCAACGGATTCCTAAGCTATACAAAAAGCTGGTAACTGCACAGAAAGTTGAAAGGAAGAAGAAAATGAGCTCAGAATTTTAGCTGATGCCTGTAGAGACCAAGTGAATATTAATCAAGTCAACATACCCCGACTCAACAAGCTAAATATGCAGAATCGTTTCTAGGAACCCAGCACTGCATAAGCATCAAAAACACTAGTCTTCCAACCAATCAATCAAAGCTTTAACCCACCTAAATATTTCCTTCATCTCCTAGTGCCACATGCTTGTGCTGATATCCTTCTCCCTTGGCTCATAAGATCACCATGATCCCAACATAAAGGATTTTCCCTAATATGATACACAATATCCACAACTCCAACTTTACTCAAAGATCTAAATACCTAACTCTACCCCTCAAGGTGTTCCTTTCTCGACATGAGCATCTTGGCAACTATTGTCTTCTTAGTGTGATTCTTCTTAGATGCTTAATATTCTGCTTTATATACCAGCATCAGTCTTTTAGCTTTCCCATAAAAAGTTTCTTTTTTACTGTAAGGGTATGCAAGTATGCCACGGTCACACAAACTACCCTAGTTGCTGCTCTCCATTTTCCCAATTAGAATTATGAATCACATATTGGTCATCATATAATAGATCCAAGAGCACTCAATCATGGAAAACGTCTTCCTATCTAGTGTCACTACATAATCATTGATCTCCTCTGAGTACTAAATTGAGAAAGCCATGTACATATGGCATATGCACTCAATTCTACTCTGAATAAGTTCAAGAGTCGTGATTCAAACTTTTGTCATCATTGCTCCAGTTTAAGTGTTTAACATTAAACCCTATTCTAATTCATCGACCAAAACATGTTCAGTTGCAAAGAACATGCATTATGATGCCTCATCCTGGTTTAACCTTGCTATTTCATCTAGTACTGTTGCAGAAAGAGAAGGGCTTCAAATATCAAATATTATCCTCAGTGCAGTTCAATCAGTATATGAAAGTCCTTCGTTAGCTCACCAAAGGTCCTTAAATTCAATGTCACATCTTGATATATATCCTCAACAAAGTCAATTTTAATTCCCTGGGATACCCTTCTTTGTCATTGACCAACAAAGTAAATTTCTCGAGACCTCACCATAAGCCTTCTCCAGGTCTACAAAAACCATGTGCAAGTCCTTTTTCCTCAGCCTAAAATACTCCATCATCTGCCTTATCAAATGTATAGCTTCCACGGTTGGCCTCCCTATAATAAAGCCGATTTTGTTTTTAAAACTCGTACATTCCCTCAATCTAATAGAGTAACAGAAGATAAAGATTGTCCAAATAACGCTTTCATATCAAAATATTATGAGCAGTACTGTCACTCATTTGCTATGCATTTATTTTTTCCTCTTTTCATTATAATTTATAAGCTTGCAGTGATTGAAAAAGAGCTAGCAAATGAGCTTTCCCTTCCCGAAGCCCTCCTAAAGATTTATCTAAACTGGCTGTATAAATGTAAGATACAGAACTTCGACTTTCTTAGATGATAAGGTGGGTCAAGTACTAAAATGGAAGATACAATTCAGACGCACACACGCATGCCATATGCGCATCCGAGTGCACAACACATGAGCACAGACGTGCCCAACACATCCACACAGAAGCACTCACGCACACAGAAATACTAATATAACCATTAACTGCCCTGCAATAGACTGTCCCTACCACTCCTGGTAAGAAATAAGTTCCTAACTCCAAAACCCTCCTATAATTGAACACATGTTATTACGGAAGGAATCATTTCATGTTCCTAGTCAATGGCAAACTGAGCAATCCTTCCTAACATTACTCGTCAAGAAGAAGCAACTTTAAAAAAACAGAAGAATGTTTATTAGCAGCAACACACACATGCAATTTATTAAGCAAAATTCAATTCTTAATCCATACCGAGCAAATCCAAGTCCATCAACTTTTGCTGCTTCAGCATGACCCCCACCTAAATCTTCAGCAGTTGAACTACGCTTTACAAGTTCAGAGAGCTCATGCTTATCAAGACGATTCCCTTGAGGTCGGTCAGATCGCTTTGGAGCCAAGCCTAGAGCTTCCCTCATTAACTGCTCCTCTTCTTCTTTGACCTTTTGAATCTCCGCCTTCAAGGCAGCCTGTTCCAGACCCTTAGAATTCTTGTCTTTGGAGTACCAAAACAAATCCTTACCTGATCAAAACAAATACAAGCAGTCAACATCACAGCAAGGATGTCTGACAGGCCACAGCACGGTACCATCAATCACAAACATAGAAGCATAAATACATATCACGATTCACGAACACAGGTGCAGAAACTTTGTTATCATGCAAAGCCTTAATTCAAACAAAGAAATTTGTCCATCTTACATGCATAGACAGCATTGATCTACAAATTGTACTTGATCCTCCAAAACTTGAATGTTTAATGAAGTTATTAATTTTAAGTGACAGGCATAAGCAATATTAAACCCATTAAAATTACAAAAATGTAAGAAAAGGAATTTATCAATTAAAAAAACACTCAAAAGCAGGCTGAAGTGCGGAACAACAAAAGATGAAGGCTATGAGCATCAAGGAAAACAAGAGATTACTTTTCTGAAAAAAGCCTTCAAAATTGCTTGCAAGCACTTAAACTAACATCAACTAAGAATCAATAATAAATTCATAAAAAATCGAACCCGCTGTTTACTTCCCCTCATTTTCATGGATACAATACATCAACTACACTCCGATGCCTAAAAGCTAGCAGCATCAACGAAGATGATGTGAAGTGAAAAATGGAAAAAAAAAAAAAAAAAAAAACTGAAATACCTTTCTGCCATCTCCCAACAGGAGCTTTGACACTGTGACCCAGGTAATTTTCCCTGTGTTTATCAGCCTTCACATCATCCCACTTGAATTCTGGAAAGAATAGAAAAAAAGAAAAGGATGTTAATATTCCTTTGTTTATGAACACCTATAACAGATGTGAAAAAGGCAAATACAATTCAAACAACAGAAGAAAAATTTAAATAAGCCAGTAAACAAAACACATCTCAGGGAATCAATTGCACAAAACGATAATATTGTCACTTCCAACAATTGTAGGAAACAGGAAAAAATTCCCTTTTCAAGTTCCAAAAAACAGACATTTTATAAAACATTTTCCTTCCAAATAGAATTCTGTTTTCAAGGCACATCAAAAGTAGGGCAGGATGAGGCAAAATGCCCCAGCCACAGTAGCCATCTTATAACTAAATTTTAAGGTTTGAATTCCAATCCTAATCCCAGAAGCCTAACTAAGAGGGTCCAGCTTCGGGCACATTCTTTACAAAAATGGAAACATTAAATAAAAAATTAATATCATTTTTACAAGTTACACAGGGTACTCAAACCAACTTGTAGTAAAATACCATTTTGCGTATGAATTAGCATTTATTATTTCTATTTAACATGTCTCAAAGTTTATATTCAAAGCTCAACATTATTCATGGCACCAAGAAGCTGATTGGCAGAGCCAAAGACACACAGGGAAATAGCTGACACTTACTTAGCTAATAGTTAACAAACATCAATCTTTTACAGGTTGTTAAGGACTTAGTATAAAGAAAGTTCAATAAATTTAGTAAAAATTTGGTTCTAAACACTAAAAATAAGGTAACGAGAACAAGACCTAAATTTTACAATCATCCATATATATGCTATCTTAAAAAAATTTATGCTACTTAGTCAGATTGATTAAAATGCCAAATACATATTTCCTAAGATCACACAAGTTATTTTCCAAATCCATTATAAAGATAATGTATCTGCTAGGAATTACTTAATATAGGAAGCTAGGAAGAAATCTTGAAGTTTAAAAATATATCAAGCACAAGGGCCTATATATCAAGCACAAGGGCCTGTTTACTTCAGCTTAAAATCAGTTCAGCTCCGATCAATTCAGCTCTTCTTTTATTTTGCTAATCATTAATCCTTAATAAAAAAACTTTCAGTTCAGTTCAGCTCCAATCACTTCAGTTCCAATTAGTTCAGTTGTTTTCAATTGAAGTAAACAAGCCCTAAGTTGGTCACGTTTCTGAGTCTAGGGAACTATTAAAGAGCCTTAAATTACAAAAAAAACAATTATCATTCACTAATAATAGATAATAGACAAACCAGATTTTCTATTTGTAATAAAACACTTTTTTTTAACGTGGTAAGCCTCATCATTTAAGGAGAGAAAAACATGCCAAAGGATTAGCATCGTTTCATAGCACACAAGATGAACATTTTGGTTCTACAATCCTCAAAACACCTCAAACAAACAATGCTAAAAAGCATATAATAGTGATCTTGGAGGACAGGCGGAAATTGCCTTTTTTTCCTAATTCAGCCTATCCCCAAAACAGCAGTAGACCTACAGCCTAGGCGCAAAACACACGTGTAAAGTGAACACTGTAAATAAATTACAAATATATATATGATTTAGGGTAAGACATTAAACTTAGGTACCCCTAAATTTAGAGTCAAGACCCAATAAGAAGTCTCTAACAATCCCTCCTAAGTCCTAATTGATTTAGGAAGGTGCAAATTTCCTTTTAAAGCAACAAGTGACTAAAAGTCCAATTGGACTGTTTCAAGTCAATATAAATAAATTGATTTGAGTTTGACAGCACCCTATAATAAAAAAATAACCAATACAGAATTATCCACGAACATCATATGGTAATTAGTTGTGTTTAGCTCCCTCGACCGGAAAAATGACATGCTAGTTTATAGGAATGCACAAATACCTCCAAAGCAAGCACATCACTCTGCTAAACCGAATAACCAATTACTATCATCATTTCAAAGTTTGCCTTAAATGAACAAGAACACACATTTTCCCTACCTAAACTGCATACTAAATTAATAGCCATCATCGTTACTGTCTCGTTTGCGATTGATCTTATTTCGGAACATGAATTACAAAGGGGTTCCACTTTCTAATTTCGATCACCTTTTCTGTAACTTCAATAATTGAACCCTAAATCCATATCCTACATTTCAACACTCATTAAATCAACCATATTATATGTAAGCCTTCATTGTTCGAAACGGTTAATATTATGCAAAAAGATAAATTATTAACAACTAAAAAGAAAATAAATATCGAAATTGATTTTCAATTTTAAACCACCACATAAAAATAAATAAAATAAATAAAAACTTAAGCATACAATAAATCAGTTATCTCATATTCCATTCAATTGAACCATAGAATTAAATTAATTGCAAAATAAAAAGGAAAAAAAAAAACTGAAATAAAGAATTAACGAAGCAAGAACATACTCAATAATTGAAGCAACCTAAAAGGCATAATTAGCGAAAGTAAGAAGAAGAAAAAAATATATATGTAAGATAAAACACATGAGAGAACATACGATCTCGACCACCGCGAACACCGCCTCTACTGGGATGATACATAATTTGATTGGTGTTGACTGATTAATTAGGTTGGGTTGACAAACTGAGTGAGTACAGAGATGTACAACCTTCAAGCGCCTGCTTTGATGATCTCTAATTTTTCCGACCGATGACAGGTTTGTTATACAATATTGTCATATTGTAGATGCTGAAATTCCTGGTTGCTAAAATTTTACCTCTTGAGTTTTAAATTGGTTCATTTATCTAAAAAGGTATTAAAACATTAAATAATATGAGGATTATTAACTTTTTAATATTTTTAAATGTGGAAAGTTATAAAAAAAATTTACTAAAATGTCAATTTAGATACTTTTAGAAATCTAAAATTTTAGAATTATGTAGTCCTCGTATTAGATGTCGATGGGTTTTTAATTCATTATATTGATAAATTTAATAAAGTATAGCAAATATGAGATCCATAAACAAGCAAAATTAGTGAGCCTACACATTTATTTCATGAGCCCAGTACATGTGACTTTTTTCAATGCGATATACTTTGTTAAATTTATCAATGTGATAAATTTAAAATTTTCCGTTGATGTCTACTACTAGGAAAATTCTAAGTTAATCAAGTTGAACAATTTATCAAATTTATCATAGGGGCAAAAATGTCATTCCAATGGTGGTAAAGTGTTTCTAGTATTTTTGCTGCAAACTAGTCTAGCAGAACTATGTGGCAGACCTAGAAATTTGGGTATGGGTTGGTCACTTGGTCATTGGGATGTTTTCTTGAATAAGGTGGTGGTTGGAATTTGGGGTGTCAGATTGGGTTACAACCCATTGGGTTGACTGAATTGTCCTGGACCAAAATTGAAATAACCTTAATTGAAAGCGATTTGTAACCTGAAAATGACTTGAACAGAAAGTGAAACAAAGGTCACAGTGTCGAATCTCATTCACTCCTCTTTTTTAAGTAGAATTAATAAGAACTAGGTATGATGGACCAAAACCTTAATGAGACCACATTTCTCAATACTCATACAATATGCATCTATCATTAGGGGTGTGCAAAACCGGATACCGGAATTTTTCTGATCTGGAGAACCGGATATCCGATTTTTTGGAATAAAAAAATGTATCCCGTATCCGTTTCGGGAAAATCGGAATTCTAGATATCTGGAAAATCCGGATCGGAAATCCAAAAATTTCGAATCTGGATTTTTTTTTAGCGAATTTCTTATAAAACACTTCATTATTATTTTAAAAAAATGGATCGGAAATTCGGATATGTTTTCCTTATAAATCTACAATCCGGTTTTTATACTTTTTCATTCCGGTCCCGATCCGATATCCGGTTTTTAAAAACCGAATCTCTAGTCAGATTTTTACGAATTCCAAAAAAAATGGACCGGATTTTTGAAGCGAAAATTCGAAATCGAAATTTTTTGTACACCCCCAATCTATCATGGATCCTTTCTATTTAACATCCTCAATACAAGCCCGAATCAGGTATTTTACTATAATAGTCCACTTAAACCCCCCTTCACCCACTATTATTCCAAATTCTTGAGTGCGTGATCCGCACAAACATTACCTAAGGTAGGTTGAGTATTATTTTGACAAATACAAGCTCTAATTAAATAACCATGAGCTTCTTTAACCTTAGACAATTTGGAGAAACTACCATAAAATCAAACCAAGGTGAAAATAGTGATGGAATCACTAATGAATCCCTCTTTAAACACTAAGGTGTTGTTTGGTTCACATGGGAAATTATTTCCCATGAGAAATTTTATTTCATTGGAAAATTTTTACCATGCTAATTTCCTAGGAAATGAGAAATTTTGTTTGGTTAGTTGATGGGAATTAAAATTTCCCATGGGAATTTCAACTTACCAAGGGGGCCTTGGTAAGTTATTTCCACCATTTGGTAGGAAATAGAACTTACTAAGAAGTTCAAATTCCTATGCTTTTGTTAACCAAACAACACATCTTCAATTAACTTCTTACGCAATTGTATTTCCTATGCTATTGGATGTCAACTAAACAAGGGTTAAGTGTAAGAAATTGCTTCAGGTACAACTACCAATGCAAAATTTTGGTCAGCCATTAAACTTTTCATTAAAAAAAAACTCCGTTACAAACTTACAAACAAAGTACCCCCACTACACAATTGTCCCACATTATTAACTAAAATTCCTCAACAAAGTAGCAAATAATTTCAACTATGCCACTTGATAAATTTAACTATGTTAATCAACTTGAGAAATTTAAACCCCCCTACTACCGTATTTAGGGCTGTTCATATGTGGTTGTCGGATATCCGAAAATGTGAAAAAAGTAGGCTTTTCTAGGGCTGTACAGAAAATGGTGTGGACCGCACCAAACCGTGAACCACTGTATTTCTGCGGTCTGGACTGGTCTGAGGTCCAAAATTAATGGTCTGGTTTTTTTAAGCTAGACCGTAATTTTTGCGGTATGGTTTGGTTTTTTTTTTAATTTTTTTTAGACCAAACCAGACCATAAACCGTAAATAATTATGGTTTGCGGTTTTAGACCGTAAACTGTAAACCATAAACCGCATAAACATTAAGAAATGATATGAAGTGCTGTATGTTTTTATTTTAAAAATAATATATATATATATATATATATTCTACTTTTCTATTTTACATCAAACAAAAAATTAGGGTTAGGTATTTTGGTTACTAACACGAGTCTAGCTCCTCACATCATTGACATTGCGTAAGATATCATTCACAAATCTCACTTGGAAGATCAAGGGAACATGAGCTAGCATAATTGTGTATTTGTGTTCAACAACTTTGCCTATCATTGTACTTTTATTTTATCGACATTGGACTAATTTTCTATTTATTTTAGTTTTAAAGACAAATTTTATGTTGTAAGATTTGTGGTATTGAAAATATGCAACCTGTTGTATCCTTACAAATAATTACAGGATTATAGGATTCTAATTACAAAGATCACACAGTAATGCTACAGACAATACTTTTGCTGATTGACCCGGCGTTGTGCAACGGCGTCCACGCCAGCAGGTGATGGAGACGGCGTTGTCTTAAGAGAACTTGGCTTTCAAAGGTCACTTGGCGAGTAGAGATTCCACGCCTTGTATACCTGCACAAAGGAATAAATCCTTGGTGGATTTATCCCTCTCCGATGCTTAAGTAAGTAAATGTATGAAGAATGTAGAGAGAGAGATTTAGAAAGAGATTGAGCACAATAAATGCTTGTAATAAATGTGTATCCCTTTGTTCAAGTTTTTCATGGGTATTTATACTAGTGAGAATTCACTGTTTAGTCCTTTGTACAGTAGAGTATTGTTCTCCTCTTCCTTTTGGTGGAGAGGGAGAGGAGGATAACCCGGCATGTTATGGGGGTTCCTCTCTCCCACTTGGCTTTCTGCCTTATAATATATATGTGTTATTAGGAGGACACGTGTCATTCATCCGTTGCCCCATATATTGTCACATGGATTAAGGTTAAGCTTTAATCTGAACCGTTGGATGAGTATATAACATTTGCCCCTTATCAAACCGTTGAATTTGAATAGATGGTTACCAGCTAATTAATGAAACGATTTGATGATTATAAATAATTAATGAAGAGCTCGATTGATTACAAAACAATTTTCGAGGGAAAGAAAAGGGGACGTACTTGTGTACTTTCTTCTAGAGCTGGTCGGGATTACCCCTGCCTTTTCAGCTTCAAAAGGGGAAAAGTCCTTTCTGCCCTTCTTTAACCGTCTATAAATACTTACTCCCGTTAATTCCCCCCCCCCCCTTATTCGTTCTTATTCTTACTAATCTTTCAATTGTTCTCTCTGAAAATAGTGAGTTTCTTCAAGCTTTTTGGTGAGTTGTAGTGTAAGTTTTTGCTATTTTTTCACGTGAAAGTAACTTACGTTTAATTAGTTCCCATCTTGCGGTAATCAGTTCGTCAATTCCTTCAAGCATTTTATCAGGTATTAATCCCTTCTTACTTTGTGTATTTATTCTTCCTTTCTTTTCAGTTATGGCTTCTGCTTCCTCCTCTAATGGGGTATATCTTCATCCCCTGATCAAAAGAAGGGTTTTGCGGGATGAAGAGAACCCTACATCACCGAGGTTCACAGGGGCAAGAGCCATGTATCTCGCCTCGTCTTCTCCTGATAGCTCGCCACCTTTAACTTTGCAGAATCTCACACCATTTATCTCTTGTGTGCAGAATTCTATGGTTAGAACAAAACTTAATGCAAGAAGAATTCGCACAATGGTGGTTTCCTCTTCTTCTTCTGAAAAGGCGCCTTCCCCAAGGCGAGATCCTTCAGAGGACACTGAGGTTTATTCGTCGATCCCCCTGGAGAGGTCCAAGAGAAAGGTGGCGAGCAATAGGAGGTGGAGGTCCAATCCTTCAAGCATTTTCTCAGGTTTCATAAGTTAACTGCCCTAACGTTGATCATTACTTGGGGTCTTATTGTATGATGACATTAGCGTTTAGACGCTATTTTGAGGTCTTTCTAGATGATTACTCTGGCGCTAAATGTTCTTTAGGGTGTTATTAGTTGGTTACCTCGCCTGTTTTTACAGGATAATTGCCCTAACGTTTGCACACCATTTGGGGTCTTATCATGCCTCAACGTTTGAACGCCATTCGAGGTCTTATAGGAGAGTTGCCCTAACGTTTGCACGCCATTTGGGGTCTTACCATGCCTCAGCATTTGAACGCCATTCGAGGTCTTATAGGGGAGTTGCCCTAACGTTTGCACGCCATTTGGGGTCTTATCATGCCTCAACGTTTGAACGCCATTCGAGGTCTTATAGGAGAGTTGCCCTAACGTTTGCACGCCATTTGGGGTCTTACCATGCCTCAGCATTTGAACGCCATTCGAGGTCTTATAGGGGAGTTGCCCTAACGTTTGCACGCCATTTGGGGTCTTATCATGCCTCAACGTTTGAACACTATTCGAGGTCTTATAGGAGAGTTGCCCTAACGTTCGCACGCCATTTGGGGTCTTATCATATGTTTTTGCATAACCTTTCTTTTTGCATTAAAATGTGTTTTTAACATTACATTTATATTCGATATTTCTTGAGGGTGTTAGCATTCCGTGTTTGAGGGAGAAGGTGTCCATTCATCCTCTCTAATTTGAATGTTCCATCGTGAATTTCTTCTGCTATCTTATAAGGCCCTTCCCAATTTGGAGTCAGCTTTCCTTGCTCACCTACTCGCCCAATTGTTTCCATTTTTCTTAACACTAAGTCGCCTTTCTTAAGCTGACGTTTTTTGACCGTCTTGTTGAACTCCTGACTCATTCGTATTTTGTACAACTGTTGTCGAAGTAGGGCGTTTCCTCTTACTTCAAGTAGATAATCTAGATGCAATTTCATCATTTCCCAGTTGGCGTCTTCGTTATATAACATTACCCTCAAGGTAGGTTCTTGCACTTCTATGGGTAATACTGCATCTGACCCGTATACCAAGGTGAAGGGTGTCTCTCCAGTTGAGTTCTTGATTGTAGTTCTGATGGACCATAGAACATTAGGAAGTTCTTCCACCCATAACACTTTTGCTGCTTCCAACTTCTTCTTGATTCTCGCGCAGGGGATTTTATTGAAAGACTCTACTTGACCATTTGCTTGTGGGTGTCCCACTGCTGCAAAGTGGGCGTGTATCCTTTGGTTGCCTAACTAATCCTTAAGGCGGTCATTCTCAAATTGCTTTCCATTGTCAAAAACAATGGATTGAGGAACGCCATATCGAGTGATAATATTCTTCAAGATGAATCCCTTTACATCATTAGTAGTTATGTTCCGGAGAGATTCAGCCTCGACCCACTTGGAGAAGTAATCCACGACCACTAAAACAAATTTTCGTTGACCCGTTGCTTGAGGAAATGGTCCAAGGATGTCCATGCCCCATTTAGCAAAAGGAAGTGGGCTTAGGACCGGTTTGAGGTAGGTCGCCGGCTTTTGATGTAGATTTGCAAAGATCTGACATTTGTGACATTTTTGTACCATTTCCCATGCATCCTTTCTAACTGTTGGCCAGAAGTACCCAGTTCTTAGGGCTTTCTCTACTAGAGCACCAACCCCGATATGAGAGGAGCATTGTCCCTGATGCAAGTCTTCCAAAATTTTCCTTCCATTCTCTAGTGTGACACACTTTAGTAGGGGGCGAGAAAAAGATTTTTTGTAGAGCGCCCCATTCCATATTAAGAACCACTTATCCCTGGCATTGATGTATTTAGCCTGCTTTCTGTCTTCTAGGAGGGTGCCTGACATTTTGTACGCCATTATTCCATCCATCCAAGTATTGCTTCGGTCGATATAAACGATTTCTCCTCCTACACTTTTCTTTTCTTTAACCTCCCAAAATACTGATCTCGGGGTGTCATCCGGCGCTGAACTTGCTAACTTTGCTAAGGCATCGGCTTGGTTGTTGTCCGTTCTAGGAACATGGCTGAGAGTAAATTCTACAAGATCCTTGACCTCTTCCTGAACCATTTTTAGGTATTGAACCATAATCTCGTCCCTTGCTTTAAATTGACCATTCACTTGGCTTACTACCAACTGAGAGTCAAAGATAGCGTTCACTTTGGTTGCCCCAGCTGCTTTACACATTCTGATTCCAGCTAGCAGGGCTTCGTATTCTGCTTCATTGTTGGAAGCTTTGAATTGGAACCTCATTGCATATTCATAAATGTCGCCCTCTGGTAATCGACATAAGATATCTGCCCCGGCCCCTTGCGGAGTAGAGGACCCATCTACATGCAATGTCCAATAGTCCTTTGTCTCTTGACACCCCTCGAGACGAGTGGTTTCGACTATAAAATCTGCTAAAGCTTGCCCCTTGATTGCCTTCCGAGGTTCATAATCGATCTCAAACGCCCCCAACTCAACAGCCCATTTTAGCATTCTCCTAGATGATTCCTTGTTTTTCATAACTTGTTTGATTGGTTGATTAGTTAAGACCACGAGCTTGTGAGCCAGAAAGTAAGGGCGTAATTTTTGAATTGCTTGATATAAAGCTAATCCAACTTTTTCAATGAGCAAATATCTTTGCTCAGCGTTTTGTAATACATGACTGACAAAATATACAAGCATTTGAATCTTATTTCTTTCGGCGATCAGCACCGCGGACATCGCCACCCTAGACACTGCTAAATAAACAAACAACGTTTCTCCTATCAAAGGACTGATCAGCCTTGGTAACGAATAGAGATGTGTTTTTAAAAATTCAAACGCCTCCTGAGCCTCCGGCGTCCACTCAAACTTCGCCTTTTTCCTGATTGTGTTGAAAAACTGGTGGCATTTGTCCCCAGATCTTGACAGGAATCTTCCCAAGGCTGCTAAACATCTAGTTAATCTTTGGACCTTCACACAAGTGGGCGCCTTCATGTCTATCACTGCCTGAACTTTGTCTGGATTGGCTTCAATTCCTCTTTCGTCCACTAAGAACCCCAAAAACTTTCCCTTGGTTACCCCAAACACACATTTCTTGGGATTTAGCTTCATATTGTGCTTTCTCAGAGTTCCGAAAGTTTCTCTGAGATCTTGGGTATGCTCGCCACTTAGCTAACTTTTTACAATCATGTCATCAATGTACGCCTCAAGATTCCGCCCAATTTGTTTTGAAAAGACCGTAGTTACCAACTTTTGAAAAGTCGCTGGGGCGTTCTTTAACCCAAAAGGCATAACTTGATAACAATATACCCCCTGTTCAGTGACAAAGGCAGTCTTTTCCTGATCTTCTTTATATAAGGGGATTTGATGGAAGCCAGAGTATGCATCCATAAAGCTCATTAGAGCATGGCCTACTGTAGAATCCACCAACTTGTCTATCTTTAGAAGGGGGAAGCAGTCTTTTGGGCATGCCTTATTGAGATCTGTGTAATCTACACACATCCTCCAAGTCCCATTGGGCTTAGGAACCAAAACCACATTTTCCAGCCATTGAGGATATTGGTAAGGTCGGATGAACCCGGTGTCCAGGAGCTTTTGAACCTCCGCTGCTGCCGCCTTATTTCTTTCATTGCCCAGATTTCGCTTTTTCTGCAGTATTGGATTTTTTGATGGATCCACATTCAACTTGTGGACAACTATCCTGGGATCAATACCCGGCATCTCATTTGCCTCATAAGCAAATAGATCCTTAAACTCTCTGAGCAAGGATTTGATTTCCTCCTCCCCACTCACCAAATTTTTTCCAACCTTCACTATTCTTTCAGGTCTGGCTTCTTCTAACACGACATCTTCGTGTTCATCAACAGCTATAGGTTTACTGGCTTGGTCTAGACTTATTACCACCAATAATTCATCTGTTTTGTCCTCCAACTTCCTCTTCTTTGATGGCGCAGATCCTTCTGGGGTTCCTTGGTTCAAGGGCCTGAGAGTGGTTAGATAGCACTCCCTGGCGGCCTGCTGGTCGCCATGTATCAATCCGACAGACCCATTATCACACTCAAATTTCATCAGCATTAGATGAGGTACTATAACTGCCTTGGCAGCATTCAACGTTGGACGCCCAAGAATAACATTGTACGTCATGGCATCCCGTACTACCAAAAACCTTACAAACATGTTCCTTGGGTTTGCTTTATCTGTCAATCGCAATGGCAGGGTGATGCTGCCCATAGGATGAATGGTGCCTCCCCCAAATCCAATTATTGGGTGATGGATTGGGGTCAACGCCTCCTTTGCATATTTTAACTTCTCTAGGCGTGATAGGCTGATGATATCAGTAGAGTTGCCGGTGTCTATCAAGATCTGCCGTACCTTCAAGTTGGAGACCTTCAACTCTACTACCATGGGGTCGTCATGTGGCGTTCGTATACTCCCCCTATCTCTCTCTGAGATGCACACCTCTGGGAATTTCCCTTCCGCTGTTGTTAATGCTGAGGTGTATACCTGGCTCAGCTGACGGGCATAATCCTTGCCCCCTCTCTTGGTCGGCCCTCCAGCCGCAAATCCTCCTGAGATGACCGCCACCACATCCGGCGGGGTATCATACCCAGAGTTCTCATAGTTGCTCCTTTCCTCCCTTCTTCCATTTCCCCTGAGGTATGCCCCCAACATGTCCTGGGACACCAGGTCGTCAAGAACTCTTCTCAAATTTTTGCAATCGTTGGTGTAATGCCCTACATATTTGTGAAAGTGGAAAAATTTCTTTTTGTCCCTACTTTCCACTGGTGCTCTCATGGGGGCAGGCATCTGGATCCCCAATTTGGGCCTACTACCTTCAAAATTGCCCCAATTTCCTTATTATACTCATAGGGAGATACTTAGGGGGAGCTCTCCCTTTTCCGCTTGAACTTGTTGTTATCCTCCCTTTTAGCTGGGGCGATAGACCAGGTCTCTACCCTTCGTTCTTTCTTTTTGGGGATACCTTCTCGACTTTCCTCAAACTTTCCTTTCATTTTGGTGGTGGAGCAGAGTTCTGTTGTGTGAATGAAGGACTCTGCCTCCTTCAAGGCAGTTTTAAGGTCCCTTATGTCCTTCCGAACATTTTCAATTTTAACGTTTCTTCCCTCAATCCCTGGAAGAAACAATCAAACGCCACATTTCATTTAAGCTTGGAATTTGCAAGGCTTCCAAGTTGAATCGTTATACATAATTTCTCAAGGTTTCGGAATATCCTTGGGAAATTTTGCTTAAATGCATGCTCGTCTTCTTTTCTTTCTTATTTGCCATAAAGTGATGGAAAAAGAGGATGCTTAATTCCATGAAGCTGTTTATGGAATTGTCAGGTAAACTCCCAAACCATTTTTGTGCCACTCCTTTTAACGTGGCTGGGAAATGTTTGCACCAAGTAGCATCATCTGCTCCTTGTAGCAGCATGTCATGCTTGAATGTAGCAACATGATCATCGGGATCAGACGTGCCATCAAAGGCCTCGATGATTGGTGGTTTGACTTTGTATGCCCTTAGTGCTGCCATGATCGCCAGAGAAAACGACGTTTTCCACGATATTACCATACTCTCATTCTAAGAGACATACGGCTGAGCGGGTTTCCTTCTGACCCTCTGTTGTTCCTCGCCTTCTTTGTCAGAAGGTTGGGCCTCCAACTCTTGACGAGCTTCCTTTCCACTTCCAGGCGTGCTTTTAAATATTTCCCCCCTTTTTGCCCCGAATGGGGTTTTGGTTCTAACTAGGATGTGTTGGCACATTTCTCCCCTTTTGGCACTCGCCTATTTGCTTGGCGCTGCCTCTGGCTGCGCATCCTTCAATGTTTTCTTAACTTGATCCTCCACAACTCCAACTATGGTGTGTTGGAAGCGAGACAGGATGGCGTGCAGCTGGTCCATGGTTACTGTTTGCCCGTTGGCTGCTTCTGACTGCTCTGGTATTCCTGTCTGATTAGGCGAGCTGCTATCCCTTAAGTTCTCGTCTGAATCTATAAACTGATTATTGCCCGCCATTGCTATGTGTCTTCCCTGACGGCGCCAAATGTTGTATCCTTACAAATAATTACATGATTATAGGATTCTAATTACAAAGGTCACAGAGTAATGCTACAGACAATACTTTTGCTGATTGACCCGACGTTGTGCAACGGCGTCCACGCCAGCAGGTGATGAAGACGACGTTGTCTTAAGAGAACTTGGCTCTCAAAGGTCACTTGGCGAGCAAAGATTCCATGCCTTGTATACCTGCACAAAGGAATAAATCCTTGGTGGATTTATCCCCCTCCGATGCTTAAGTAAGTAAATGTATGAAGAATGTAGAGAGAGAGATTTAGAGAGAGATTGAGCACAATAAATGCTTGTAATAAATGTGTATCCCTTTGTTCAAGTTTTTCATGGGTGTTTATACTAGTGAGAATTCACTGTTTAGTCCTTTGTACAGTAGAGTACTATTCTCCTCTTCCTTTTGGTGGAGAGGGAGAGGAGGATAACCCGGCGTGTTGGGGGTTCCTCTCTCCCACTTGGCTTTCTGCCTTATAATATGTGTTATTAGGAGGACACGTGTCATTCATCCGTTGTCCCATATATTGTCACATGGATTAAGGTTAAGCTTTAATCTGAACCGTTGGATGAGTATATAACACAACCTTTTAAATTTGTAACTCTGTATGGTTTTCCATTTTATGATTGGTTGATGGATATTATATTGTCATTTTCTGTTGTGGACTTGCACTTGGTTGTATAGGTAAACTTATCGTTGTTGTGTATTAGCATTTCACTCTTATAAAGTTATGCTTCATAAAATCTTTCAGGAATTGCGGTTTAACCGCAAACCGCACTAGACCAGACCGTTTAAAAAATTGTGGTTTGGTCTGGTCTGGTCTAAAATACGGTCTGGTCATGTCTGGAACACACCTAGACCGCAATTTTGCGGTTTGGTCTGGTCTAGACCTCAGACCGCACCAGACCGGACCGTGTACACCCCTAGGCTTTTCGGATCGCACATATTTCGGAACGGGTCACTCGGGCCGGATTATTTCGTTAAATTGAGAGTTTTGGGTTTTTTGGGCTAACTTTTTTTATAAAGTAATAAAATTTTGGATCGTCGGATATCCGATTATCCGACTCGACAACTTTTGGATATTTCGAATCAGATATTTGGATTTATTCGGATCGGATCACGTTTTGGCCGATCTAAAAAGGTCGAATATCCAACTTATCGGATCAGATCGATCCGAATGAACGCCTCTACCCGTTTGTATTATACTTTTAATGTACTACCATCGTTTTATATTGATTGAAATAGTTTCTATTTTGGGGCGTTTCATATTAGTTGAAACATTCATAAACTTTTCGCATTTGATAATTTTTTTTGCTAGAAATTACATAATTACCCCCATTTACAACAATAAAATGTGATTATCCTAGAATAATTAACCTAATTAACAAAGCTAAATCCTCACTTCTCTTATATCAAAACCACCACCACCCTTCTCTACAGCAGATACCACTACCACCACCACCTCCACCACCACCCTTCTATCACATTCACCCAAAACCATCAACACCACCATCCCCTTCAATTCACCCAAAACCACCACCACCCTTCTCTTCCTTTATTCGAACCCCCAAGAAACCACTAGCATCCTTGTGTTTCTTCCATTCGACACCAGCCACCAATCCATCACCACCACACTTCCCATCAATCGAACCCCCAATTGAACCAAAAAAAGCCCTCACCAACTAACAATTGCAACCAACTGATCACAACCTTTAACGCCACCAAGACATTTGTTGGCGTCCGATCTATGCAATTGTGGAGTCGATGGCTTTGGATTTGTGGTTTGAGGTTTTAGATCTGGTGGTTTAGGGTCATTACTTCCTGTTTTTTTTTATTTTCGTTCATTATTTTTGGTGGTTTTAGTTGGTTTCGATGGCATTGGTGTTTAAGGTGGATTTTGTTTTTGGTTGTGGTGTTTTTGGTGGTTTCGGACTTTCAGTGGCTTCGGTGTTTGGTGGTGGTGGTTTTGGTGGCTTTGGTGTTTAGTTGTGGTGGTTTTCGTGGTTGGTTGTGAAAAAGTGGTGGCTTTGGTGGTTAGTTGTACTGTGACAATTTTTGGTGGTGGTGGTGGTGGTGGTGGTGGTTGTGGTTTATGGTGGTAGTTTTGGTGGTGAACAGATCTCAAATGGTGGTTTTGGTGGCTTTGTGGTATTGATGATGATTGTTTTTATTTTTGATGTTACTTAATCACCATTTAATTTATGCTCAACTTTGTTTAATTACCATTAAAAAAATTTGACTAGGAATCCGTGCAACTAAAAATGTTGCAACTAATGTAAAACAGAGGTAGTATATTTTCTAGAACAATTCGACAAGTAGGGTTATTCTACAAGAAACCATACTGCTTGTGTATATATATATCCCATGGTATTGAATGATAACTAGGATGTATTTACTCCCAAAACACTGTCTACTAAATCCTAATTGTGCGTCATCAAGAATTCAACAAGGTTAGTATTATGTATTCCAGCGTTATATTAAATCTAATAATTGAAACAACCACCCAAGATTCAAGTGCCATATTCTTATTGTAGTCTTCTATATCTTATCTAGTTCTACTATTCATATTTGGTTTTCTATATACATACGGGAATATACTCATATAATGAATTAGTTAGACACTTTCGTAATCGTATTTCGTAATTTGTTTGCAAACTTTGTCGGTTGATCGGGTAAAATTTGAATGTTATTAAAATTTATCATCCTTCAACATAATAATCGTTAACACTAGCACTCTTGAGTGATAATTGGATTTTTCATTATAAATTGCATGGCTTTCCACTAAATTTCATGTGATTCCACATATAATTGATTAGATATAAGATTAGTTTAGTAAGTCAGATGAATAGAACTTTTACATGATACTTGAATTTGCTAACTTGCTAGTTGCTTCCATAAGTTTACATGAACAAGATGACAGCAATAGAGTGCCTAAAGCCTACTAACTCAATTTTAATTTAGAATTTCAAACAACAATAAATCTCATTACTACTTCCGTAATTGAGTACTTGCAACAAAGGGGTACTTTTTGTGAAAGATAAAAAATTTATTTGCCGTAAGTAATCGATTACGAAGGTAGTACTTTATTTACTCATGACTATTTTTTTGATATCATATAGTGATCATGCCTTGTTTTTAACGATTACATGATGTGACATACTGTTGTTTGCTCCTATAAAAATGATATATCATTTTATCTCTCAAATTCTATGTGGTCATGTGTTTCTCTGTTCTCAATTTTAATGATTTTAGTATTTGTCTGTTTAGGTTTTAGTTGTCAATATCTATTTTTATAGATATTGTTCGCTTTATTGTAATTTACTTTTGAATTTTCTTTTGTCCAATTTTGATATATTGATATTAATTTTACTTGTTGAATTGATGGCAATGCATTACCAATGTAAAATCTAGAGTCTAGAGTAATAATTACTAGAATATCTAACGCTTATGAGTTATGATGATTTTGAGCATACAATGCTTTCACAGTCAAATAATGTTAGTTAACAATTCTATTAATAGATTAAATAAGTAATAAAAACCCACTTACAAACATATAGATAGGATTGTGCAATTTCTTTCATATACTTGGTATTACTAGTCATTGCAACGCGCAAAATGTGCGTAGTGCCACAAACTGTTAATTTAAGTTTTGTTTGCTTATATAAGTCTGTATATGAAATTTGAGTTAAAAATTTGTTAAGAAAATCAATATTGGTATAGTCTAGTAATATACTAATCAAACATCCATTTATTTGTTTATTCATGTATTTATTTACGTTTATGTATAAATATAAAAACCAACTACATATCAAATCTAAAACCATATCAACAACTTCCCTAAATCAAAGAGGTAGACAAAATCCATGACCAAGTGAAAATGAAATTGTACATATGTAATCAAATTCAAGCCTATATACAACCTCATTTGTAATCTCAACATATTGACAACAAAACCTATGTGGGATTTGAACCCACAACGTTGTGCATTTGCACAATGCTTTATCATTTAAGCTAACTGACTATTGAAATCATTATATTAGTAAAGAAATGAATTAGTGTTTTATTATATTTTACAAAATGAGTAATAACTCATTAGCTAAAAAGAGATTAGTAAATGTCGCCTTTAACTCAAGTCTAAAGTATTAAACATAAAAAATACGTACAAGTGCAAACCAACACAACTAATCATCTTCCTGTAATAATTAAGGAGTAGACATATTATTAACTATCGATGAGCTTGTTGCAAGTCCAATTATGTAGAGTTATAACTTCTAGCAAAGTAGAGTTGATTTTACTCCATGTTCAAATGGTATTAGCTAGCTATCAAACTACCATAAGCAATATTCCTGCATAACAAATAATGCAGTAAATCAACATTTGTCTCAACAGGAAGTATACATTCAAGACCAACACAAAGAATCAAACAATTGGATTACTTGCTAATGAAGATAATTAGCAACCAGAAAAAAGATGGTTACATTTATTCATTCTCTTAGCATTATCAACCCAAGAAAATAGGGAATTTAATCTTTAAACCCACCATAATTAATCAATCAATCTAACACTAATACTTGAAAATATTATTGGAACTCTTGAAGAGATTTCAATCACAATGCAATACTTGAAAAAAGGAGTTTGAAATGAAAGATCTTGGAAAGACAAAATTTTGTTTAGGGCTAGAAATTGAGCACCTAAAAGAAGGAATCCTTGTGCATCAATCTACATACACAAAAAAGTGCTTAGAATAATCTATATGGAAAAGCACATCCGTTGACCAACCCTATGGTTGTAAGATCACTAGATGTTGATAAAGATCCATTTCACCATCGGGAAAATGATGAAGAGATTCTTGGGCCAGAAGTACTATATCTAAGTGCAATAGGCAGCATTGCACCTACGCATTATAAAATGATGTATACTTGTTTTATAATGGACATCCAAGGAGCAGTGTTATAAAATATTGCTATATTGGGGATGTCAATTATAACCCTTAATGTATATTATCTTAAACATCCTAGAAAGTAGGGTTATTCTACAAGAAACCCTTATTGCTTGTGTATATATATATATCCCTTGGTATTGAATAATAACTGAGATCTATTCTCTCCCAAAATATTGTCTACTAAACCCTATTTTCTATAATAAGGTTAATTTTGTTGTTGTTGGTCGGGAGCCAGACGGTAACGAGTTGATCCAAGGATCACCTGAAATCGGGAGGGAAGTTATAACCACTTGAGCCAACAGTTATACTATGCTCCTAGGAGCATATACCTCATTGTGCACCCCTCCCTATATATATATCTTCAAACGTTGAGATAAACATCACCATTCTTTCTGTCTGTTCAATTTTTCTCCCAATATCTCTAGCTCTATTTTTCTCCCAAAAGCTGCAAAAAATGTAGCTAATAATTGCAAATTCTCTTCATTTGCACCAACACATTGCCGAATTCCTACATAAGTAATGATTAATATAAAATTTAGAATAAGAAAATTAGGGAAAATGTAGGAAAAAAGTAAGTTTTCATGGCTTTTTTGGCTTCGTTAAATATGAAGAAGAATTATACTCAATCACATAATTTTGAACTTAGAATTGCTCTTGCATGTTCAATTTTAAGAGTAATTTTGAAGATCACAGCAATTTGTTTTTCGGAAATTTCATGATACATTGTGTTGAATTTGCAGTGATATTAACGAAAAACAAACAATGAGAAGATTTGTAGATTTTTGTTTGAAATGTATGTACCAAAATTTAGAATTCATAAAAACAATATTAAAAGACTTATAGAGCAATATTCAGACAATTATAAATTAATATTCAGAAAGTGATGTGGCAATATTCAGAGACTTACAAAACAGTGTGTAGAAAGTGATGCAGCAAAATCAAGAGAACATATTCAGTTTTCGAGGAAGCAATATTTAGAGACTTATAAAGCAATATTCAGAAAGCGATGAAACAATATTCAAAGACTTAGGATCCGTTTGGTAGGGTGTAAAACATTTTCCCCGAAAATAGTTTTCCCATTTTACATTGTTTGGTTTGGAGTAAAATATTAAAATGTAAAAGTTATGGTGGAAAATGGTTTTCCACCATATTGAAAACATTTTCCCTCAAGATTGGGAGGAATATATTTTTCATCACATTTGGAAGGAAAACAGTTTTCCTTACAATTAAAATACTTGATCTTTCATCCAACTAACACAATGAAAATGTTTAAAATGTAAAATCATTTTACATGCAACCAAACAATAGAAATTCTTTATGAAAATGAGTATTTCAATGTAAAAAGTTTTTTTTTTTTTATAGAAAACTATTTTCATTCGAAAATGTTTTACGCCCTACCAAACGGACCATTATAAATCAATATTCCAAAAGTGATGGATTTTTTGTAAATAAAGCGACAAAGTTATATTCAAAGACTTATACAACAATATTCATAAAGTAACAGAGCAATATTAAAAAAATGCTGGAGCAATATTCAAAGACTTATTTATTGAGTAATATTCAAAATATGATGGAGCAACAAACTTATTGAGTAACTGGATTAGTTCTCGTGCTATGCATGACTTGTACAATTTTTTTTTAAAAAGACATAAAACAAAAGATTGCATGTTCAAAGTATTTATATTTGAATTTTTATTATTGAATAAATTAAGGCTCCGTTTGGTAGAGCGTAAAACATTTTCCATGAAAAGTGTTTTCCTCCTTTCCCGATTTTACATTGTTTGGTACACAAAGGAATGTTTAATCATTTTCCATGGGAGTAAAATTTTCCTTACAATGATGTAAAACCATTTTCCTTCCAAAATGAAAGGAAAACAATTTTCCTCACATCCCTTTATACACTCTTTCCTCACTACCTCCTTCCACCCCCTACATTTTCTCTATTTTCATCACTTTTTTTACATGCAACCAAACAATGGAAAATTGTTTCCATGATAATTGTTTTCCATTGAAAACTATTTTCAATGAAAATTATTTTACATTGAAAATGTTTTACACCCTACCAAACAGACCCTAATTACAAATAAACTTATATTCTTTTTGTATATAAATATTAATTACTTTTGTCAAAAGGGCCTCATTTGTTATGTGGAAATAAAATTTATCTACTTTTTAAGATTTAAACACACACACACACAAAACCCGAAATAAAATTTACCTTTTTTAAGATTTAAACACACACACACACACAAACCATCAAATGCCATAATGACACATTTAAGTATAATTTTGGAAATAGTTTTTGGGCGGAAATTTTTATGAGAGCTTGACATGTGGCGTGGATGGCTTAAGTGGCTGTTACTTTAGTTGATAGTATATATATTAAAAAAGTGATGAAGTTATATTCAAATATTTATACAACAATATTCAAACTATTACACAACAATGTTCAGACTTTTTAAGATCAATATTCAACTTCTATTACTATATGTTCAAATGAATTTTTAGAAACTAATATTTCGAACACGTGCTCTTTCCTATACGGGGAACCATCCACGCCCTGAAATTCATTAATAAATAATAAAAGTAACTTGCTTGCCATCTCCAAACATCGCCATTCTTTCTCTTTCTTCATTTCTTGCCCAAAATCTCTTCAATTTTTTTTTTCCAAAATCTGCCAAATTCATAGCAAGTTTCAATTCTTTTCAATTACAACAACAAATTGTTTTACAAAGAATTATATATGATTGCTTAACAATTGGAACAAAAATCAATGAAATATTGAATTATAAGTCAGAGATTAATCAACTTGAATTATGATTTAAGAATTGAATGAACAATTGGTAAATAGACATGGGAGAAAGAAAAAAAAATAGATTAAAAAGGGGAAAGCAAAACACTAACTAAAATTGTATCATTTTTTAGAGAGAGCAAAATGAGGAAAGTGCTCCTGGGTGCATAATATAATTTGCGCACTTGAGCTATCCCTTGCTCTCACAGGCTGAAAATTGTGATTTGTTTAACTTTTTTCTTTTTTTCTTTTCTTTTTTTCTTTTTTTTCTTTTTTTTTATAGTTTGATATAAGATGGTCTGGTAAGACCATTACATAATTATACAAAAAAAAAAAACTAATAATTAAATTATAAAATACAATAGCTAAAAAAATTCACAAATTTTTGAGGTCTTGTTGGTAAGATAGTCTTACTAAAGACTTTTTAAACATTTTTTTTTAAAACACAACTTTTAAATTATATTTTCTTTTAAAGGAAAATGCTATACATAGCTTTAGGAGATAAAATGAAAATATTTCACTCATATGTAACATTTATTATCGATTGACGCATGAGTTTGTCATAAATTCTCAAATACTTTTCATTTTGAGCTAAACACATAATGCTTATTTGAAGCCCTTAGGGCTACATATAACATCATCTACATCTTTCATTTTTTTTTACTAGGACATACCTTAAGGGGTGTTTGGTAAGGTGGATAAGAACAAGGGATAGAGAAATCTAATCCCTCATGTCTCTTATCCCTTGTTTGTTTGGGTGAATAAATAAAACGTGATGGGGCAAGGGTAAAGATAAAGTCCCTTGTTATCCCACAAAATTAATGCATGTCCATCCAAGGGTATAAGGATTGTGGATTTCTCTTTATTCAAGTAAAAAATAGGAAAAATTGGTAAAAAGTACCTAATGTTTTCACTTTTTTTGAAATAAGTACCTAATGAATTTTTTTTATTTAAGTACCTAATGTTTTAATTATTGTTTGATTTTGGTACCAATTAACGAAGACTTTGAAAATCTGCCAAATAAATAGTTAGTGGGGCCCCTAACCTAACGTCTTGTAAATTGTTTCCTTCCTAATTTGACAATCTTATTTTTTCCTCCTTCAATTTCAATCATCTTCTTGTTAGGTCATAATTGAACCATTAAAATTATTCTAGCAAACCTAAAATCAAAAACATCATTAAACAACACAAACGAAACCAAATTGTTGGCAGAGTAAGGTTATGTATCGACGACAGAGCAGTAGCAGTAGGTGAAGAAGCCCTGTTCCTTCCCTTTTTCCTGAGCATCTTGATTTCAGCAGTTAAAGCTTTGTATTTCAGCTTCACATTGTCATTTTCAGTGACTAGTAAACTCCTTTGACTTTCCAATTCCTTCATTTCTGATTGGCATGTTTCCGATTGAATTTACTAAAACTTCTTTCATTATTTTGATAAAAATCTGCTTTTGAAAAAACTGATTGAGGTTTTAGTATCTCAAGTTCTATATTCTTCTGATCCAGACTTATTTCAAGCTCTGAAATTTTTTCTTTCAGTTCTATACAAATAAGTTCAAGCTCAGCGGAACGGCATTCACTAAGATCTAGATTTCGAGTTACTTCTCTTAGTTTCTTTTTGTTAGCCTTATAAGCAGCATTATTGCCTTTTACATTTTGTTCTATAGCAGCATCCATAAAATTAATTAACTCATCCCTATCACAATATCTTATTTGTTCTTGCATATCAGAAATAGTTACATGTTCTTCATTAGAAGAGCTGCTTCCAGCCATGAGACACATGTGTCCCTTCTTTCCTGAACTGGTCTGCCTTTGGTCTACTTCTCCCAATAGTGCAGTCACACAAACTAGGGCTTCTTCCTCCTCACTTTCACCTGAGTCAGAATCTCCCTGGCAGCAAGCATGGCTCTCTTTATCATCTTTTTCTCCATTTGTCCTCCCTTCTCAGTTTTCCATGCAGGACAATCCTTGATCATATGTCCAGTTTCACCACATTTGAAGCAACCAGTGCTGGTACTAGTCTTCTTCAGGTTGCCTTTGTTCTTTTAGGATTTTCCCTTATATTGAGATCTGAGGCTTCTCACAAACCTTCTTGCCATGAGAACTATTTCATCCAGATCTTCTTCATTTTCTTCTCCCTTCAAGGCCAACTCCCGACTTTTGGTTGTTCCTTCCTCCTTTGTGCTTACCAACATCTCATGAGTCATTAACGACCCAATAAGTTGTTCTACAGTCAGAGTGGTTAGATCCCTAGCTTCTTGGATTGCAGTTACCTTAGGCAGCCATTTACCTGTTAAACTTCTCAAAACTTTTCTAACCAAATCTTAACTAGTGAAACTTTTGCCAAGAGATTTTAGTTCATTAATAATTGACATAAAACGAGTATACATATCTTTTATATTTTCATCTCGATTTATATCAAAAGCTTCATATTTAGGCAAAAGCATATCTACCTTAGATCTCCTGACTTCACTAGTGCCATCGTAGGCTAACTCTAGAGTTTCCCATATTTCATTTGCAGTAGAACATGCCAAAATACGGCTTACCTCATTATCAGCAATACCTTATTGAAGAAGTGACATAGCCTTTGCGTTCTTCTCAAGTATCTTAAGATCCGTGCTAGTGTATTCACTCTCCTTCTTCTTTGTTCCATCAGTGTTGTTAGCCACCTTCTTAGGACCATTTTTGATTATCATCCAGCATTCATAGTCAGTGCCAATGACAAAGTTTTGCATGCAGTTCTTCCACCAGGGATATTTGTTTCATTAAACTTGGGCAGCCTTGATCCAGAATTTCCATTCATCATCTCTTGAGTATTCATCTTTTCTTCCTTCTCTAGGTGTTACCCTTTCAAGGAGTTAGGCTCTGATACCAATTGAAAGTGCAAGTGACACTTAAGAAAGGGGGGGGGGGGTGGATTGAGTGTTGTAAAGTTGTTGTAAATTTTTCGACTAATTATAAGAATAGTTTAAAACCAGTTCTCAAGCAGCGGAAATAATAAAGCAATAAATTAAAAAACACCAAGATTTAACGAGGTTCGACTTCTAATAATTCTACGTCCTCCACTTACTCTTTTATTAATCAACTCAGAATAACAAAAGAATTACACTCAATCAATTATGCACCTATGCACAATATGATTCCCGAACTTCCACCTATGGAAGTTCGACTCAACCCTCAACTATGAAGGTTCGAACGAAGATGATCCCAGATCAACTTCCCCAGCAAACTGAACCCTCAGAATGCTCAAATTACAATCCTTTGTCTCTTAATAACAATTAGCCTAAATGCTTACAAAAGAGAGAAAATTAAAACCTTAACGTGGTTATGAGGTTTACGCGAGATTGAGACTTAGAGAGCACTTTTGCAAATCGTAATCTTCAGTTTTTGTTCGTGCAAAAGTTATCTGTTGTATGTTAGCAAATGTCCTTAAAAATAAGCCTTTGGCTAGTATGTCATGTAATATTGCAAGAGAATTTTTCCTTAGAATTATAGAAATAATCCCGGGAAAATATTCTCACTGATTTTATTTGAAATCAAATAAAATCAGCATAGTATTAAATAACATACTTGCCATACTTAAGAATATTTGCCTTACATACCAATCCAAAGCATCTGTGTTATTTTTGAAAAATAATTTTGCGTGGAAAGAAACTTCCCTAAAATACGAATGTGTGAAGTAAACTCTAGGGGACTGGTTCAGCACTGTTCCTAGACTGTTCCAGTCAACCAAGTTTACTTATAATTATGTATGCCAAGTAACTTAAGCTCCTTGTCATTCATAATTAGTGCATCTCTGTAATCTCAATTTTAAAAGTGTATATGTAAACCTTCATACTATTTACATTGCATCAAAGACCTAAGATTCAGACTCTCTAAGCTTGATCTTCATGCAAACTTCAAGGCTTGGCTTCTCGAGCTTTATCTTGTCATCATTGAACATTTTTCTTTAGTACCTGCACATGCAAACAAAAACTTGCATACAATATAATAGTTCAATGTGGTTTGTCATCATTCAAAAAAAAAGCTAGGAACTCAATAGGTACATGGCCTCCATCCACCCCATGTACAAACTAAAAACACTTAGGAGTTCCTTGACTAAACAGTGAAGCATCCTCACACCCCATTATTGAAATACAACGTAAAGACAATACATTTTTCCCCTGTATGGTAACCTCATTTGGCCTGAATGAGGACTCATGTTCCTTTGAAAAACTTCAAGGCTTGTCATCATGCAAACTTCAAGGCTTGGCTTCTCGAGCTTTATCTTGTCATCAAAGAACTTGTTTCTTTAGTACCTGCACATGCAAACAAAAACTTGCATACAATATAATAGTTCAATGTGGTTTGTCATCATTCAAAACAAAAGCTAGGAACTCAATAGGTACATGGCCTCCATCCACCCCATGTACAAACTAAAAACACTTAGGAGTTCCTTGACTAAACAGTGAAGCATCCTCACACCCCATTATTGAAATACAACGTAAAGACAATACATTTTTCCCCTGTATGGTAACCTCATTTGGCCTGAATGAGGACTCATGTTCCTTTGAAAAACCTCGACTTGAAGTTGATACTTGCCTTGCTTATAAATGTCTTTACTTTGACTTTATACTTTGAAATAAACTTATAAATTTGACTTATAAACTTGACTTGACTTATCTTTGAAATATAACAAGACTTACTTGAAAACATGACTCACGTGGTCAAACTTATTCTAAACATAGTCAAACTTTACATAAACATGATTAAACATATATATATAACCTCTAAACACATGAAACATATCATTTGAGAACCTTAAACTTCACTTTAAGGCATGACTTCACTTCAGTCCAGAACTTGAAACATAATTTATATCACTATATACAACTTAAACAAACACTGAAAAACCTTGAAAACATAAAATATGAACATAGAAACAACTTATTGATAAACCATCACTTATACCTAACTCATATCACTTTTATTAACCTTATAACTATAGTAAGTGGCCTTGAAACATTTTTAGAAATTCCTAAAAATCGAAAGTGAATTTTCAGAAATCACTAAATCAATTTAAGTGATCCTATAATTAATTAAATAATGAAAAATATTTTTTTGTGATAAAAATTTTTGATTTAGTTTTCAAAAATCTTTACAGTAGTTATGATTTTAGAAACTATTTTTCATTAATTAACTAAGGTCTAATCATTTTTATTTCAAAATCGTCAATTTAAGCGATAAATCTCTTTAAATCAGATTAAAAATACTTAATTATTTCATTAGGTAGTGAAACCAATTTTGAAAATCCTTATTATTCTTATTTAGTCCAAAAAGAAGCTTTGGTCGGCTTAGATTTATTTCCAAACCCTTATGTGAATTAATTTGCGAAAACCGCAAATTTTTGTCATAACCGTTCACAATTTTAATAAAATATTTATAAATATTGAAAAGAAACCGAATCGAATAACTCATATTTTTATAAGGAATCCATAAAAAATAGTCTCATTTTCAACTTTTAGGTGTAAACCTTCTAAATTAATTAATTTCGGTAAAAACCGCAAACCACAAATCTACTAATCAATTTTTAAAGTCTTCTTCAACCCATAGAAAAATCACAAAAAAATTAAATAACTTCACAAATACTTTAAAAATTAAAAAAATTAAATAACTCCTTAAATAATTCAAAACACTGAAAATTTAGTTTTTTCACACAATTCCTTAAAAATTCAAGAAACGGAAACATGATCGACTCCAATGTTTTACAAATGATAATAGAACCATAACCTAACACTTTCATGCTGTTAGACTTTTGGTAGCATGCACATACATCATCCTCAAACCCTTAAAACGCTCTTCTACGAAATCTCCTCTTTGCATGAGAAAAATACAAAACTAACATTAAAAATTCGTCCAGCACTTAAAACATGTTATATAGCTAATATATAACCTTTTAAAAATAATTTTTGTGCATTAATTAATCATAAAAATTAGTTCTTTAGTTAAATTTATAAAAACCACTCATAAATTGCTAAATTGATTTAATTCATAAAAATTGTCAAATTAATTCATAAAAAATATATTTATACTTTTATAAACTCTATAATTATATTAGAACATAATACAATTAAAATCATGAATTTTTGGAATTTAACTTTCACAAAACGATTTCTTTTTAGAAAACCATGGCCTGCTTGGAGCAGACCACTTTGGGCGTGTTTTTCAAGGGCTTAGAGGTGGCTGGTGGTGGTACCTGGTGGTAGAGGGCTGTGAGGAGAGTTTCCTAGTGGTGGTGGCAGACGTGTAGGTGGTGTGTGGTGGTGGCTCAAATTGAGCCACTCGAAACTCACAAAAAACCAAAGGAAAAATACAAGGATTTTTGTGTTTGTAATTTTCTAATTTTTGTGAGGCTTTTTGTGTAGTAAATTTGAGAGAAATATTGAACTACTTATAGGCTTAGAAGTTTTGGGACTTTCGGCCGGGTTTTAGATTGATTTTTTGTTTCTGATCCAATTATCTTTAAAAGATACGATTTATTGAAAAGATAAATTTTGGTATTTTGGATAGATTTGGGTGGTTACAAATATGTTAAAAATTTTAAGAAAAAATATATATTTGATGATAAAATATTTAGAGAATTATTTATTTAATTAAATCATAAAAATAATTTATGTCACGAAAATTATTGGGCTTAACCCATGATTTTCGAAAATCACTTAAATTGGACTTTTTATGGTCTGAATTTCTTAAGGCTTAAAGCCCAAAATAGTTTTTTCTATTTTTAGAAATTAAAATAAATATCCAAAGTCTCTTTTTAAAATAAATATTAATTTTTAATAAAACCTTGCAAAACAAATTTTATTTAAAACCTCGCAAAACATTTTTAAATAAATATAATAAAACTTTATATTTAAAATTCCTTAAACTATTTTTTTTAAAATTCCTTAAACTATATATTATAACCATAAATAATTATAATTTAAGGTCTCAACAATGCAGGGGATTACAACCAAAGTCCAAAGGTAGGGGTAATATATTTTTTAACACAAAAATGAAAGAGTGAGAGGTGTGAGTAGCCAACCACAATGGCGAAAGATAATGATGATCAATATTCACCATACACGATGGATTTTGAGTACCATCTTGGGTTAAGCAAACATCCTGACGTGGTTATTACTTCGGCCAAGTTTCCCGGTTCGAATTATGACAAGTCGTGTAATCCTTCGCAATTTTGAGACTTTATATAATAATTATTTATGATTATAATATATAGTTTAAGAAATTTTAAAAATAAAGTTTTATTATATTCATTTTTAAGGTTTTAAATAAATTATTTTCGCGAGGTTTTATTCAAAAGTTAATATTTATTTCGGAAAGAGATTTGAACATTTATTTTAATTTCTAAAATACCAAAAATTAATTTTGGGCTTTGTGCCCAAAAAATTTCGAACATTTATAGTCCACTTTTGGTGGATTTTTGAAAATAAAGGCTAGGCCCTGTTTTAGGACTAAACCGGAAATATCCATGCTATAATTCAATATTATGATTATGAAACTACATATGGGAACAAGTAGAGGCCGCTATACGCGGTGGGACATTGAGACCTACTTTGTCCTTACCCTTGTCCCCGAATCCAAAGATATAAGACCTTATCCTTGGCTGTCAATTTGCCTTCGGGCTAGACCTAATAGGGTTCTGTGAGCTCCCGAAAAGAGCACGGTGGTTTTTTTCTCTACTTGGGTTTTGAGCTTCTAGACTCACTCCCTAAGCCAAGCTTACTCACACTATGCAACAAACTAAAGACATTCAATGTCCGTAAAAAGGGCACGTGGGCCCCCAAAGCCCCAGGTCCACAAAAGTCATCTAGATGCACAACCAAACATACATCAATAGGAGAGCCATCAAGGAACTATTTTAAACGTTGACCATTAACCTTAAAAGACTCTTTCCCTTCATTCTCGATCTTTACTTGACAGTAAGGGAAAACTTGGCAGACAATGAATGGTCCACTCCAACGCGAGTTGAGCTTGCGCGGAAACAACCTTAATCGTGAATTAAAGAGGAGGACCTTATCGCCCACCTTGAAATATCTTCTCATGATATGTTTATCATGATATGCCTTGGTTCAATCTTTATAAATACGAGCATTCTCGTAAACATCCAATCGAATTTCCTCCAAGGCATGGAGATCAAGCATTCTTTTGTCCTCGACACTTTATAAATCAAAATTTAATGATTTTATTGCCTAATGTGCACGGTTTTCTAAATCCACAAGAAGATGGCTTGACTTCTTCTACACAAGTTTATAGGGAGTTGTACCAATTGGAGTCATAAAAGCAGTCCGATAGGCCCATAAGGTGTCAGAGAGCTTCGTAGACCAATCCTTTCTAGACCTATCAACAGTCTTTCCAAGGATGACCTTGATATCTCGATTAGAGATCTCAACTTGCCCGTTTGTTTAGGGATGGTAAGCCAAGAAAACCCTATGCTTCACCCCATACTTAGAAAGGAGTGCTTGGAGAGTTCGTTTGGCAAAATGAAACCCACCATCACTTATAACAGTCTGAGGTACTCCGAACCTCGGAAAAATAGTCTCCTTGAAGAGTTTCATAACCACCTTCGAATCATTAGTAGGAAAAATAATGGTTTCTACCCGTTTTGACACGTAATCGACAACAACCAATATATATTGGTTCCCAAAGGAGGTTGGAAAAGGCCCCATTAAATCCATCCCCCAAACGTCAAAGATTTCTAGTTCTGGAATGTTATATAGGGGCACTTTGTGCCTTCTCGAAAGGTTCCCGATGCGTTGACATAGGTCACAAGACTTCACAAAGGTCTAAACATCTTTGAACATGTTTGGCCAAAAGATGCCACTTTACAAGACCTTTGTTAAGGTCTTGTTACAACTCACTTGTCCACCACAAGGGGATGAGTGGCACATGAAAATTACATTCTAAATTTCAGATTCAAGAATACAACGTCAAAAGAGGCCATAGACTCCTCTCTTAAACAACAAAGGATCATCCCAATAGTAATTCCGAACATCATGCATGAATTTCCGCCTTTGTTGGTAGGTCCAATCAGGCGGACTGACCTCTGTACAAACCAAGGAGTAGGGGAAGCTATAACTACCACTAGTTTCTCTTCAAGGAAAGAGTCATCCACGGGGGTGATATCGTCTCCATCAACTAAAGGCAAGCAGGATAAATGATCCGCCACTACATTCTCTGCTGAAAGTGCAAGTGACACTCAAGAGGGGGGGGGGGGTTGAATTGAGTATTGTAAAGTTGTTGTAAATTTTTGGATTAATTATAAGAACAGTTTAGAACCAGTTCTCAAGCAGCGGAAATATTAAAGCAATAAAATAAACGACACCAAGATTTAACGAGGTTCGACTTCTAATAAGTCTACGTCCTCCACTCACGCACTCTTTTATTAATTAACTCAGAATAACAAAAGAATTACACTCAATCAATTATGCACCTATGCGCAATATGATTCCCCAACTTCCACTTATGGAAGTTCTACTCAGCCCTCAACTATGAAGGTTCCAATGAAGATGATCCCAAATCAACTTCCCCAACAAACTGAACACTCAGAATGCTCAAATTACAATCCTTTGTCTCTCAATAACAATTAGCCTAAATGCTTACAAAAGAAAGAAAATTAAACCTTAATGTGGTTATGAGGTTTATGCGAGATTGAGACTTAGAGAGTACTTAAGTAAATCGTGATTTTCTATTTTTGTCCGTGCAAAAGTTGTTTTAGATGTCTGCTGGCCAATATCCTTAAATAAGCCTTTGGAAAATATTCTCACAGTTTTTATTTGAAAACAAATAAAATCAGCACAATATTATATAACATACTCGCCATACTTAATGATATTTGCTTTGCATACCAATCCAAGCATCCGAGTCATTTTGAAAATCAATTTTGTATGGAAAGGAACTTTCCTAAAATACGAATGTGTGAAGTAAACTCTAGGGGACTGGTTCAATACTGTTCCCAGACTGTTCCAGTCAGTCAAGTTTACTTATAATTATGTATGCCAAGTAACGTAAGTTCCTTGTCATTCATAATTAGTACATGTATGTAATCTCAATCTTTATATTGCATATGTAAACCTTCACACCACTTACATTGCATCTAAGACCTAAGTGTTAGACTATATGAGCTTGATCTTCATGCAATCTTCAAGACTTGGCTTATCGAGCTTTATCTTGTCATCATTGAACTTGTTTCTTTAGTACCTGCACATGCAAACAGAAACTTGCATTTGATGTTATAGTTCAATGTGGTTTGTCATCATTCAAAACAAAAGCTAGGGACTCAACAAATTCCCCCTTTTTGATGATGACAAACTATGAAGTTCCCCCTGCAAATAGTACCATTCAACATTTGGAACTTTTTCAGAAATTTTGAGTTCTTTAGAAATTAAAGAATTGGTTTCATACAGTTCCTGTAGATTAAGCATCATTTTACAAGTAAACAAGTTCACAACTAACTGAAAACAGTTTATGAAAGAGTTTGCTAAGTACCCAGGGAAAAAACTAATTAGACACAGAGCTCTTAGACTTAAACATGTATTCGCAATAAGAATATCAGTAAGTTCATCAGACTTGTAAACAGTGGTGGAGGGACGTTGGAACATGGGGGGGTCAGTGGACCCCCCAAGTTCAAAAAAAATCACAGATTTAAAAAAAAAAATAAAAGAAGTCAAAAGACTATTGCTTTCACGTGATAATGCTGAGTGACTCAAATAAGAAAAAAACAAAAAGGAAGAGAGAGAAAGCTATAAAGACAAAAACCCAAAAAAAAAATTAAAATCCCAAAACTTCAAAAAAACAATTAAACAAACACCCAACAATCCACCAACCGTCCAACCATCGGTGACCCACTGACTCGTGACCGTTCAACTGCTGCTGCCTGCCGCCGATCAAAGTGTGTCCCGTCGGCCGACCGCCGCCCCGCCGCCCGCCTGCCCCGGTGGTTGCTCTTGCCTTGAGGAGTTAGTAATTAATTTCTTAACCTAAGTTTCCAATTGTTAATTCTCAATTCTCAAATCCTAAATCTATACTTATACTTGTAATTGTGATTTAATTCATGAATTGTTTTAATTTAAATTGTGAAATTAGTAATAGCTTATTATTTACTTATTTATATCCCCTATTCTAATTTTTGAATTTTTTAGTTGAATAGTTGTGAACTTGTGACTTGTGAATTGTGAAGTGTGAACTTGTGAGAATGTGATTATGTATTTATGTAATTATGTTATTTACTATGTGATTTGTGAACTTGTATTGTTAAATGCTTCAAGATTTAATAATTTATGTTTAAATTTCTAATGTTAATTAATTGAATAATTGTTCATTTGTTTGTTAAAGTTGAGAAATTTTGAATTAATTATTTTAATTTGTCATTTGTGGATAAAATGTTTGAGAATTATTTTAATTAAGCTTTCTTTCTCAAATGAATTAGGATATGTCAAATTGCTCAAACAAGTCGGTAATTATTATTATGAATTAGGATATGTTTGAGATTAGAACATTTAACTTCTTCTATTATTATTATGAATTATTAAAGTGCCATGTACCCGAATTGTCGGTAATTATGTATCCAGATTATTTTAATCGAATTATTGAGCTTGCCCCCCTTATACAAATTCTTGGCTCCGCCACTACTTGTAAACAAGCCGTAGGGATGATAAGAAGTAAAATGCTTTGAATACATTCCCTTTCAGACCTTATAGGTCTGTCATCACTAACAAGTTTATCAAACTTGCTTCTAGTTGCTGCAACACACACAGGTTAGTAATATTCATTTAACCTGCTTCCCCTTGAATTAGGCGGAATAGATAAGAATTTCACCCTACTTCCCTCTTTTGGCATCACCAAAACAGTCAAAGCAGAAAAGTAGTAAAAACATTAACTAAGCACAATCAGTAGTCAAACTACTAATCATATAAAGTCATAGCTAAATAGGTATTTCAAACAGCATTCTAGGGATGCTGATTCTACCAATTGTTCCTGCGAAAGTGCTAAACCTACTTGTCCTGAAAGTTATTACAAACCAATAGTAAACCAAATTACATAATGTTTTTTAAAAGGGAAGGGGGAAACCAGATTAAGAAATAAATAAAGGAGGGGGTTAGCAGCAATAGGATAAAATAAGAAGAAAGCAAAGAGATCAATTAGCTCTAGAATCTTGTTTAGTCTCATCATCTTCTTCTTCTTCTGAAGCACTGGTAGCATTCTCTTCATCACCCTCTTCCTCATCCTTCTCAGACTCAAGTTCAGCATCCTCATCATCAGCATCACCTGCAGCTTTTGACGTATCGTCCTTGTCTTCAGAATCCTCTCCACCAAGTATGCCTACTTTGTCTAGACGAACCTCAATTCATCTGTAGGATTCCTGAAGTGCAACACATAGTGTAGTGACCCCATTTACCATATTTTGCATTAATTCATTCTGATCACTCAGTTGATTAACCAAGGCGTAGGTTGCTTGAACTGTTTTTGTACTGGTCCTAGCAAGACCAGCATCACTTTTCCCTTCATCCTTCATTTTTGAACACCTCCTGCATATGTCATGCCTTTCTGACCTATATTCTGATTTGTGAGATGTGACATTGTGCCATAATCTCCCACCATTGGTATCTTCCAGTGTCCAAACACTAAGGTTAGCCATCCTCCATATGGCAGAGCATGATTAGCTTTCTCCACCTAGCAGATCATATGGCTTAGCATCATAGCAGGGGGGTTGACAGGAATGTGTTCAATGAGGCAGTAAATGAGAACACTATCCATCAAGTGTATAACCATTTGGCCTTGTGCTCTAGGACACACAATTTGTAAGGCTATAGTGTGGAATATCCTCATGATTGGTTTTTTTAATTGGCCAATGGTGTACCCTTGCTTGTTGTCAGGTGGACCAGTAAAGAGTCTGAACTGGATCTGTTCCGTTGTGACTCCCTTTACAGAAGGCTAATTCTCTCTGGAGTAAACATCAAGTCCCTTTTTAGGAACTTTGAGAATCTCAGCCAGTTTCTTTTCTGACAAATTTATGGGAGTATCTTTAACAAAGGAGAAATATGATCCATCATCTTTAGTATGCAGGTGTGAGTAAAATTCTTCAACTAGGGGCATGAAAACATCTAAATCTTTTGCAAACAACACAGACCATTTCTGAAAATCTAAGGCCTCCTTTACCTCAATCAAGAATTTTTGTGCAACCCAACTTTTTGCAACAGAAAATCCTACCAGAATTTGTCTATCTTTCAGATTATATAGAGATTTAGGAGTGGTAGAATTACATTTCTTAGATTTCATGCTTGAAGAGATCGCAACATCAGATTGCTTTCTCTTTTGCTCTGTTGTGGTTTGATCTGGTTGTGCTTCCTTCATGATAACCTTCCCCTTGGATGCTTTTGCACCCTTTCTAGCAACCGTTTTCACACGAATACCCTTGCTTGCTATTTTTAGTGTGTTCTTTTTCTCAGTGGTTAACTCAACTTCCTCTTCTTCTTCAGTAACTTCCTTGCCCTTTGATTTTTCAACTGGTTTGGGAGTGATTTTAGGTGTGGGTTATTTAGATTCTTCAGTAACCGTTTTTTAAGACGGTTTCTTAGTGCACACTTTATTTTCCTTCACTTCTTCAGTAACAACATCCTCCATTTGTCCAATTTCCCTTTCTTCTGAATTAACTTCTTCCTCCTCAACTTCTTCTTCATTCGACTTGGATTCGGGTTCAAATTGCTTCTCATGTTCAGATTCTTCAACAATCTCTGGTTCTTTGGATTTTGACGTTTCTATTGGTACATGAGTTGATTCTTTGGATTTTGGTGTGGGTGGCTTTTTGGCAATGGCTAATTTTGTGGATGTAGGTGTGGAAGATTTGGTGGCTTTGGCGGTTATTTTTGGTGTAACCGCCTTAGTGGTTGTTTTTGTGGTGGATTTTGGTGTGAGCGGTCTTATAGTAAGAGCTTTTGAAGTAGCAGCCTTGCTGTTCTTTCTAATCAATGGCACTTCTTCCTCTTCGCTCACATCTTCCTCTTCCATTACATCTTCTATCACAGATTCAATAACCTTGTCAACCATCTTCTTTGTTTTCTTTATTTCAATTTCAGGAGATCAACTAACTTATTTTTCAACCAATTGTGTGCTTCTTCTTTTCGACATGATGAGACCAGATATTTCCTCTGATTTGAGCACAAAAAGAAACACTTTGAACAATGTGAGAAAAAGTAAGAAGAAGAATTTAGATGAATTAGGTTTTTATGTGAGAGAGGGAAAAATAGAGAGAATATATAGAAGATAGAGAAAATACGAAAATGAAATGAAGAAGGAAAGTGTGATCAGAAGAATATATTTGTAGGAGATTTCAATCAAAACGGTTATCTTCGGAATATTTGAAAGATATCTGTCCGTCCAACCAAAAAGGCAGTTTCCATAAATACAACTGTCAATATATTTATTTCCAAAATAACCGCTTCATGGATCTGGTTCCCTAATGGTTTGCAACTGGTATGTCCCAACTTACCTTTTACAAGATTATGCTAAGGCACTTGAGTACTAAATTAATCAGCTCAGCATCGCATAAGAACTTTGTGAGACCTAGAAAGCATAAAGAAAGAGAAAAAACAAAACTGAATATGTACATATTGACATCATTATTTGACTAGCCAAAGGGACAAGTCAAGACATAAGAGCTCATTGTCCAATTTTAATCATACCCAACAAGGTACGAAGCTTGATGAAAATTTCTCTGCTCAAAGGTTTTGTAAAGATGCCAGCTAGTTAATCTTCTGACCTGCAAAACTCCAATTCTACATTACCTTTTTCAACATTGTCCCTTAGAAAATGATGCCTAATCTCAATATTCTTGGTTTTAGAATGTTGGACAGGATTTTTCGAAATATTGATTGCACTTGTGTTATCACATAAAATGGGAACAAACCTGAAACAGATCCCAAAATCCTTTAGTTGTGACTTTATCCACAAGAGCTGAGCACAACATAAAGCTGCTGCAATATATTCAGACTCTGCTGTGGATAAGGCTACAGAATTTTGTTTCTTAGATCCCCATGAGATAAGACAGGAGCCTAAGAAGTGAGCCATTCTAGAAGTACTCTTCCTGTCCACAATAAAACCAGCAAAGTCAGCATCTGTGTATCCTATAAGATTCATACTGCTAACTTTTTTATACCACAGACACAGATCATCAGTACCATTTAGATACCTTAGAATTCTCTTTAACAACCTTTAGGTGAGATTCTTTAGGGTTGCTTTGTAATCTTGCACACAACCCTACTGAAAACACTATATTTGGCCTACTGGTTGTTAAGTAGAGTAATGAGCCAATCATACCTCTATACAACTTACCCTCAACATCCTTTCCCTTCTCATCAAGGCTCAATTTGGTAGAAGTTGGAATGGGTAATTCATAGGATTTGTTGTTTTGCAAGCCATATCTTTTCAGCAACTCCTTGAGGTACTTCTGCTGATGAATCATAATTCCATCCTTGGTTTGCTTGATTTGAAGTCCTAGAAAGATCCAAGTTCTCCAATTATACTCATTTCAAATTCACTTTTCATTAAATCTGCAAACTCGTTACATAAATTAGGATTAGTAGCTCCAAACAAACATCTACATATATCTGGACCACTAGCAGATCAGTTCCCTTTTCCTTCCGGAATAGTGTCTTGTCAACTGAACCTCTCTTATATCCATTTTCTAAAAGAAAACTGGACAGCCTCTTATACCAAGCTCTGGGAGCTTGTTTGAGACCATAAAGAGCTTTGTCAAGTTTAAAAACATGGTTCCTTCCAGAATAGTGCCTTGTCACTATCCTCAAATCCAGGGGGTTGTTCCACATATACATCTTCTTTCAAATAACCATTAAGAAAGGTTGTCTTAACATCCATTTGAAAGAGTTTGAAGTTCATATGAGCTGCAAAAGCACTTAAAATTTTGATTGCCTCAAGCCTAGCAACTGGAGCAAAGGTTTCATCATAATCAATTCCTTCATGTTGATTGAATCCTTGGACCATTAGTCTGGCTTTGTTCCTGCCTATAATATCTGCATCATCTAGTTTGTTTCTGAACACCTATTTAGTTCCTATAACAGAAATGTTTTCCTTCCTGGGTTCAAGATGCCATACTTGATTTCTCTCAAACAGGTTGAGTTCATCTTGCATGACCAAAACCCATCTGGATCCATTAAAGCAGTCTCATGGTCAATTGGTTCAAAATTTGAAAGAAAAGAATAGAAAGCACAAAAGTTTTGTGGAGTAGAATTCCTTATTTGCACCCCTTTGTTAATATCACTAATGATAAGATCAGAGGGATGATCAGACTTTTACTTAAAGGATTTATTCATATCAAGATTTGCATTGGTGCCTTCTAATGTTGAACTGGTTCCTGTATTGGTTCCCCCTGTTTCATTGTTGTTTTGAACAGGTGACCCTGGTTCCATAGTGGTCTCAGCTGCATTGTATTCATGTGGTTGAACTTCTGAGTCACTATTTCCTTCTCTTACTTCATGAGCTTCTTGAGTTTGTGCTTGACCATACTCTTCCTCTCCATGAGAGTTGTGTGGTGAGTCTGGTTCAGCACCTTCTACTTCTTTAGCTCCTGTAAAGTTTAGCATGCCAATTTCGAATTTGTCATCATCAACCTGCACATGTTACTAAACATATTAGTTTCATCAAATAGAACATGGATACTCTCTTCAACACACAAGGTTCTTTTGTTGGAGACTTTGTATGCCTTGTTGTGTGAAGAGTATCCAACGAAAACAGCCTCATCACTTATGGGATCAAATTTGTCCAAACTTGATTTACCATTATTGTGTACAAAGCATTTGCACCCAAAAATGTGTAATTGTGCAATGTGTGGTTTTCTTCCCTTAAGAAGCTCATAAGGTGTTTTCTTTAGTAAAGGTCCCAAGATTACCCTATTTAAAATATAGCAGGCAGTACTCACAGCTTCAGTCCAGAAGTTTCGAGGTAGACCACTCTCTAGAAGCATTGTTCTTGCCATTTCTTCTAGAGTGCGGTTTTTCCTTTCAACCATTCCATTTTTTTGTGGAGTTCTGGGGGCTAACAAATTATGAGATACACCATGATCATTACAGTAGGTAATGAAGCTAACATTGTCAAATTCAGAACCATGATCAGATCGGGTAGAGGTCAGTTGATGATTAATCTTGTTTTGGACTTGTTTTATCAAGATTTCAAATTCTCAAAGGTTTCATTTTTAAACTTTAGAAATACTGTCCAAGTATAACGAGAGTAATCATCAACTAACACAAACACATAGCTATGACCATTTCGACCTTGTATACGCATGGGTCCACACAAATCCATGTGCACAATTTCGAATGGTCTAGTAGTGCTTACAAACTTCTTTGGCTGAAAAGAGGACTTGACATGCTTACATTTTGCACATTCATCACAAATATATTCTGCAACAAACATAATGTTAGGTAAAACTGTAACTAAGTCCTAAGATCGTAGTTTATTCAGCAAGGAAAAACTTATACATGTCCAAGTCTCTTGTGCCACAGCCAATGATCATCCTCCATAACATTGAGACAAGTGGCATTGGTCTTAGGAATTTGACTCAAAAATTTTATGTAAACATTATTGTGTCGGAACCCCTTACAGACCAGTTCCCTTGTTTTAGTGTTAACTATGTGACATAGATTTGTTTCAAATTCAACAAGGTTTCCTTTGTCACCTAGTTGAGATATGCCTAAGAGGTTATGTTTCAAACCTTTAACAAAATATACATTATCAATAGCTTGAGAAAGCGTCTTACCAACCTTACCTATACCTTTGATCAAACCTTTACTATTATCTCCAAAGGTGACACCTCCTCCTTCATAGGCTACGAGTGAAAGAAATTGACTTTTATCTCCAGACATGTGCCTTGAGCAACCACTGTCCAAATATCAGAGTGGCTTTCCTTTCACTCTAACCTACACAAACAAATAAAGGTTTAGTTTTAGGAACCCAGATTTTCTTGTAATCCTTGTTAATGGGAATTGGTTTAATGCTGTCCTTTCTAACCCATATTTGTTTTATATTTGTCTTTCTTATTTTATCATGTTTTCTATTTTTAGACAAATTGTGTGTGTGATTCTGATGATTATGAGTTCTTTGAACATGAGACTGATTTTTCTTATTATGTTTTTGCTTGGTCCAGCAAGTTTCAATAACATGTCCATTCTTACCATATTAGGTGCATACATGCATGCCTTTTGCGAAAACATACTTACCTCTCTTGAATTCAGAATCCAAGTCTCATCTCTCCCCAACTTTTAGGGCTGTTGGGAACTTCTTCCAGAATACCCTAATCTAAACCTCATAGAGTTACCAGGTTGTGAGGTCAGGATGTTTAGAGTATTTTGAGCATCGAGCAACCTGTTCGTCTGTCTTAGGCAATCATTCAAATCCTGTTCCTTGATTTCAAGTTTCTTAAGCTGAGCTTTATTATATTCAGCAGCAATGGCAAGATCTAACTTTACCCTATGAAGCTCATCCTTAAGTTTTAAAATCAATTCAGGAACTGGTTCAGAAGTGGTCTGAGTATTTTTTCCTTTCCTTAGTTCAGATTTTTCAGCTTGAAGATCACAGATTTTAGTTTCATATTCTAGGTGTAAGAATTCAATTTCACCTTGATTGTCCGTAACAACTTTAGGGTTGATACCTTTTCTTAAATCAGATATTTCAGCTTTTAAATCAAAAATCTTACCTTCATATTCCAAACATAAGTTATTGACATTAATATTAGAACTACTTGTGCTAGCAAGAGAAGTTTTTAGATTCACATGCTCTTTGAGCAATTCTTCCACATCATCAATCATATAATTATATGCTAGAATTAAGTCAGAATGTTCTAGAGAAAGTGATTTCTATTTAAGTATTTCGAAATTTATATCTTCAACTTCTGCCTCATTATGCTTACTAAAACTTCTTTCATTATTTTGATAAAATTCTGCTTTTGAAAAAATTGATTGAGGTTTTAGCATCTCAAGTTCTATGTTCTTCTAATCCAGACTTATTTCAAGCTCTGAAATTTTTTCTTTCAGTTCTGTACAAATAAGTTCAAGCTCAGCAGAACGACATTCACTAAGATCCAGATTTCGATTTACTGCTCTTAGCTTCTTTTTGTTAGCCTTGTAAGCAGCATTGCCTTTAACATTTTGTTCTATAGCAGCATCCATAAAATTAAGTAACTCATCCCTATCACAATATCTCATTTGTTCTTGCATATCAGAAATAGTTACCTACTCTTCATCAGAAGAGCTGCTTCCAACCATGAGATAGATGTGTCCCTTCTTTCCTAAACCGGTTTGCCTCTGGTCTACTTCTCCCAACAGTGCAGTCACATAAACTAGGGCTTCTTCCTCTTCACTTTCACCACCTGAGTCAGAATCTCCCCAGGCAGCAAGCATGGCTCCTCTTTGTCATCTTTTTCTCCATTTTTCCTCCCTTGTCTGTTTTCCATGCTGGACAATCCTTGATTATATGTCCAGTTTCACCACATTTGAAGCAACCAATGTTGGTACTGGTCTTCTTCATGTTTCCTTTATTCTTCAAGGATTTTCCCTTATTTTGAGATCTGAGGCTTCTCTCGAACCTCCTTGCCATGAAACCTATTTCATCCAGCACTTCTTCATTTTCTTCTCCCTTCAAGGCCAGCCCTCGACTTTTGGTTGTTCCTTCCTCCTTTGTGCTTACCAACATCTCATGAGTCATTAACGACCCAATAAGTTGTTCTACAATCAGAGTGGTTAGATCCATGGCTTCTTGGATTGCAGTTACCTTAGGTAGCCATTTACCTGTCAAACTTCTCGAAACTTTCCTAACCAAATCTTCACTAGTGAAACTTTTGGCAAGATATTTTAGTTCATTAATAATTGACATAAAACGAGTATACATATCTTTTATATTTTCATCTCAATTTATATCAAAAGCTTCATATTTAGGCATAAGCATATCTACCTTAGATCTCCTGACTTCACTAGTGCCTTCGTAGGCTAACTCCAGAGTTTCCCATGTTTCATTTGCAGTAGAACATGCCAAAAATATGGCTTACCTCATTATCAGCAATACCTTTTTGAAGAAGTGACATAGCCTTTGCATTCTTCTCAAGTTTCTTAAGATCTGTGCTAGTGTATTCACTCTCCTTCTTCTTAGTTCCATCAGCGTTGTTATCCACCTTCTTAGGACTATTTTTTTATTATCATCCAGGACTCATAGTCAGTGTCAATGACAAAGTTTTGCATGCAGTTCTTCCACCAGGGATAGTTTGTTCCATTAAACTTGGGCCGCCTTGATCCAGAGTTTTCATAAATCATCTCTTGAGTATCCATCTTTTCTTCCTTCTCTAGGCGTTACCCTTTCAAGAAGTTAGGCTCTGATACCAATTGAAAGCGCAAGTGACACTCAAGAGGGGGGTGAATTGAGTGTTGTAAAGTTATTATAAATTTTTCGATTAATTATAAGAAAAGTTTAGAACCAGTTCTCAAGCAGCGGAAATATTAAAGCAATAAAATAAACAACACCTAAGATTTAACGAGGTTCGACTTCTAATAAGTCTACGTCCTGCACTCACTCACTCTTTTATTAATCAACTCAGAATAACAAAAGAATTACACTCAATCAATTATGCACCTATGCACAATATGATTCCCGAACTTCCACCTATGGAAGTTCGACTCAACCCTCAACTATGAAGGTTCCAATGAAGATGATCCCAAATCAACTTCCCCAGTAAACTTAACTCTCAGAATGCTCAAATTACAATCCTTTGTCTCTTAATAACAATTAGCCTAAATGCTTACAAAAGAGAGAAAATTAAACCTTAATGTGGTTATGAGTTTATGCGAGATTGAGACTTAGAGAGTACTTTTGCAAATCGTGATTTTCTGTTTTGTTCGTGCATAAGTTGTTTTAGATGTTTGCTGGCCAATATCCGTAAATAAGCCTTTGGCTAGTATGTTATGCAATATTGCAAAAGAATATTTTCCTTGCAATTATGGACATAATCCTGAGAAAATATTCTCACTGATTTTATTTGAAATCAAATAAAATCAACGCAATATTTTATAACATACTTGCCATACTTAAAGATATTTGCCTTGCATACCAATCTAAACATCCGTATCATTTTGAAAATCAATTTTGCATGGAAAGAAACTTTCCTAAAATACGGATGTTTGAAGTAAACTCCAGGGGACTAGTTCAATATTGTTCCCAGACTGTTCTAGTTAGCCAAGTTTACTTATAATTATGTATGCCAAGTAACTTAAGTTCCTTGTCATTCATCATTAGTACATCTCTATAATCTCAATCTTTATATTGCATATGTAAACCTTCACATCACTTACATTGCATCTAAGAGCTAAGTGTTATGGGCTTGATCTTCATGCAATCTTCAAGACTTGTCTTCTCGAGCTTTATCTTGTCATCATTGAACTAGTTTCTTTAGTACCTGCACATGAAAAAAGAAACTTGCATACAATGTAATAGTTCAATGTGGTTTGTCATCATTCAAAACAAAAGATAGGGACTCAACATCTGCTCCACTCTTGTCGCGGATTTCAAGATCAAACTGTTTGAGGAGCAAGATCCATCTTATAAGTCTTGTCTTTGCTTGCTTCTTTGAAAGAAGGTATTTCAAAGCCGAATGGTCTATAAAATTGATGACCTAAGATCCAACCAAGTATGACCAGGATTTCTCCATTGCATGGACAAATGCACAATGGCTAGAAGTTCTTTCTCGGTAGTACTATAATTCCTTTGTGCCTCATCTAATGTTTTACTAGTATAGTAAATGGCATGCAGTTTCCCATCCTTTTGTTGGCCGAGAACAGTTCCGACGGTAAAGTGTGAAGTATCACACATAAGCTCAAAAGGAAGATTCCAATCAGGAGCTTGTATGATGGGGACAGAAATCAAAGCTGCCTTAAGCTAATCAAATGATATACGACAGTCTTTAGTAAACTCAAACGGGGCATCTTTTAAAAAGAGCTGAGTGAGGGGTTTAGCTACTTTTAGAAGTCTTTAATGAAGCGACGGTAAAAACCCGCATGCCCCAAAAATCTTCTCTCCCCCTTGACATTAATAGGTGGGGGTAAGCTCTCTGTGACCTCAATCTTAGCTCTATCAACCTCAATACCTTGTTTTGAGATTACATGACCAAGTACTATGCATTCATCAAGCATGAAGTGGCATTTTTCCCAATTTCACTAGTGGAAAAATTCCTAATCGTAACGCCCTATTTGTAACGGTCCTTTTATTGGATCGTTACAAATGACGTTATAGTAACGGGCATTTTTGTGAAAATGTTACAAAAACCTGCATTTTTGTACCACCCAAATGCTATTTGTGTCGGGTTAATTTGATGCCCGTTACAAACATTGTTTTTAGTAACTATACTGTTTGGCGCCCGTTACAATTATGATGGTATTTACTCTATTTTCATGTGTATGTAATATGCAAAGCTATGCCCGTTACAATTAAAGGTAGTAAAAAACTAAAAACTCTAAACATTTTTTATAAACAAATTGGTGAAGAAAACTGAATCTCAAGGTTTTTTAAACAAAAAAGCAAACACCTCCCAAACCCAAACAAAAAACCAAACACCTCCAAAACTGCTTCCCATGAATCTGATCCCACCAACTCTCGGCTTCGTGAATTCCACCACCACCACCACTGTCTTTCACCTTCGCGAATCCCAAATTCCACCAACAAATTCATGGGAAATAATGTTGTGTTTGCGTAGCAATAGAGCAATCCTCTCACCATTTTTATTCAGAACTTTCGTCTAATACCTTCCCTACACCAAACCCAAAACCCTAAATTACGCTTCAATCAACCGCAAAACCCTAATTACTGCAACTTCTTTCAAATCTTCAACTTCGAAACCCTAAATCCTCATCAAAAAGACCAAATTACTCTCTACGTTGATGCTCTTCTTCAATGGAATCAGGTGTTTTTATTTATCTTTTTGTTTACGAATTTCTGAAATTGATTTTGCGAATTTCTTCGATTTTAATTATTTCTGAAAAATTGTTTACAGAAGATGAATTTAATGGCAGTTACGGAGAGAAGTGAAGTAATGGAAAGATATATAGAAGATTCGCTTGCAATTTTGGCGCCAATAAATGAGTGTTACACTTCGAATTGTGATAGTATTAATGTTGTTGATGCTGGTTCTGGTGCTGGGCTTCCTGGATTAATCTTAGCCATTGCTTGTCCGGGTATTTCTAATTCATTACGATTTTATATTTGATAACTGAAAATTTGAAATTGAAGGATTTTGTACATTTAATTCAATTGATAACTCTTTGAAATTAATTGGGGTTTTGATTTTGCTTTTTGTCCAGAATAGGGTTTTATGGTTATGCAATTGTGGTTCGTATATTTCCTCTTATGGTTTCATGCTTCTTTGCTTGTGCATAGTTTATTTCAGTTTGTCCATGTTGCTGTAATTTTGATCTTTGTTTGTTTGTTATTCCGTCTAATTTTCTTGGATTGATTCAATTTGCATTCCTAGGATTTTAATTATTCTTTCTGGATTTTTATTTGTTTTTATTTATTCTTTTTTGTATATTTCAGTTTGTTTTGTGGCTCATCTTACACTGGCTGGGCAAAGAGGCCATTTTGCTTCATATTAAAACTAAAAAATCTAGTGGGTATGCAGTATGCTATTGCATTTTCAGTAACGAGTTTGTGTCTCTAATTATTCTATCATACAATATTCTAGCTATGCTCAATGATATGCAACAGTCACTTACCTAATCCGTTTGTAGCAATGATATAGAGAATTTATACATTGATATGTTTTCTATCTAAGTTAATTCATGAGGTCTTGTGTGAGCCCTAAAAGCTTTATTTTAGTTAGTTTGTCAATCAAGTGTATAAATTGTATCTTTGTTTAAGAAATTAGTTTTAGGAGTGATTAAATTATTGATATTGATAATTTTGTGCTGCCTGATATGTTGGTACAATGTTGCACATGTAAATTTTTTTTGTTGTTGAAATCTATATCAGTCCCATTTTGACCATTTTTGTTGATGTAAAATTATTTTCAACTATAGGTTTTCACATGCATGGAAGTTGTGTAGCTCAAATTGTTATTGAATTTCATCTGAAGAAGCAACTTTCATCTGCTAAACACTCTCACTCTTATATTCCCTATTTTTTAGTTTCTTATAATCCTCATTTGGGCTTATTTAAGACTTTGAGTGGTTAGCATATGAAATCTGCTTCTGTCTGCTATTGTTACTCCAGTTTATGCTCATTTGCAGCAGATGCTACCACATGGTTGTGTGGTGTTTTGTTCTAGACTCGCACCTATTATTTCATCCCCTTTAGCTGTTGTTTCTTCCATTTGCTTCTGTTAACTATATCCTTCTCTCTAATTCTATTTCAGCTGCTCAATCAGCTTCTGTTTTACGGCAGCAATAGCTTGGGCCACTGACAACAAAAAAGGTATTTCGTTCATATTTTCAAGTAAATATGCTGATGTTAGTACTATATTTATGCTTGTGCTCGAAAAGGTTTTGAGACACTTTTTTAGGAATTCTTTTAGCTTTGTTGTTTTTATTAGTTGTGATCCTATTTTTGTGGTTTGTAGCCTTACTAATGATGCACTTTAGTCTAGATCGCACTGATATACTTTGTGAAGTAGTCTAAATAGCTACATGATATGAATAGAAACAAATAGTTAAATTTAAATGAAATTTAACTAATTTAGCGTTATATTTTTGAATATAAAGTTTTTTTTTTTTTTTTTTCTAATGCAGAATTTTAACTAAGTATGTGTAATAATTGAGTTTTATGTTGCATAAACCCGTTTGCGACGGAATTCCGTCGCAAAAAGGTCATCAGAAATCTCTTTGTCGCAAATTATTGGTTTTTCCGACGGAATTTACGTCGCAAACAATTTGCGGCGGAATTTGAGAAAATTGGAGGAACAATTTTGCGAGGGAAATTTCCATCACAAAATCCAAATTTCACTAGCTACTATTATGCCCATTTCACTAGTTTCATTTCAATAAAACTTATACATAACTTAAACATTCATATAAAGCATAGTTATAACTTTGTAAGGTTTAAATTTAAATCAAATGACAAGTTCCAAGTGTTTTTTGCTCAAAATACCTTAAAAACACCTCAAAATGTTTGTTAACTTGCCCATTTGATTACGGTCTCTTCAATTAAGCTATAAGTACCTTAAACATTCATATACTGCATATTTAGAGGTGACTTTGTTTTTTAATTTATTGAAATGTGACATTACAACCGTTTTGGGCTCAAATTCACTCAAAAAGGCTAAAAAATCACTAAAAGTGGCTACTACCACGGCCAAATCACTAGTTTTTCTTCATTTAAGCTTATAACTAATTGAAACATTCACTAATAGCATATTTACATGTGTATAAGTCCTTAAGTTAAGTTAAAAGTCAACTTCCAAGTGCTTTGGGGTCAATATCACCCAAAATGACTCAAAACACCTCAAAATGGCTATTTACTTGCCCATTTAATCATTGTCTCTTAAAATAAGCTTATAATTACCTTAAACATTCATATATTGCATATTTAGAGGTGTCTATGTTTTTTAATTTATTGAAAAGTGACATTACAACTGTTTTGGGCTCAAATTCACTCAAAAAGGCCCAAAAATCACTAAAAGTGGCTACTACCATGGCCAAGTCACTAGTTTCTCTTTATTTAAGCTTATAACTAATTACAACATTCCCAAATAGGATATTTACAAGTGAATAAGTCCTTAAGTTAAGTTAAAAGTTAACTTCCAAGTGTTTTGGAGTCAATATCACCCAAAATAACTCAAAACACCTCAAAATGGCTATTTACTTGCCCATTTGATTATTGTCTCTTCAAATAAGCTTATGAAATGTGACATTACAACCGTTTTCTCTTAGTAGAAATAAAGCTGTACTTATATCTCTTTTTACTTATTCAACTGTGACACACTAAAAGGTTTAGGCCAGGTGAATTTTGTTTATTGTATTACGCAAGAAGTCAGACAATATTTCTTTCCAATGTTGGAGATACGTATGTAACTTTGCTTTGTTTTCAATTGCTAATACTAAGATTTTGAAACATTAACACAAAGATATTTTAAAGACTACATAAATATGAAAATTTTGTTTCATTTAAATACAAATAGGTGACCTAACATTTCTGTTTTGATGCCTCGAATTGCAATTTACTCGTCCTTCTGTGTGAATTACTTGGAGCACTGTCTCTTAACTAAAGTTTTGACCTAATTGTAAGCAACCCACTTTTCTTTTCGCAATATTTTTGACATTTTTTTAATGGTTTTATTTGGTAATTTCAGCTGCGGCAGTGTAAAGATGAAGATAGCAACATCATTGCATAGAGCCTAATCTGTGCCGAGTGCCAAGTGGCGAGTTGATGTGCAGCTAATGGGTGTTGGGTGACTTACTAGATTCAATCGACTGATGCTTATTTTCTATTTCTTATTCATCAATGAGTAATGATAAGTTTTGGTATTGCAAGTTGAATTTGTTAGTTGAATATGGATGATTAATTATGGAAGATTTAATTGTATTTTGGTTTACTATTAACGGATGGGTTGCTAGTGAATATTTGCATTTTGGTGTTATGTGGAGGTATAAATTTAGTCAAAGGTGTAATTATAGAGCTGGGCATAAGTGGCACGACCCGCCAACCCGACACGAACCCGACACGCTATAAGCGGGTTTGGGTTAAGCAATCCAACCCGTTTATTATTTTGGCACGACCCGACCCGACACGTGTAATAATTGGGCCGGGTTAGGGTTGAGGTTCCTCAACCCGTTTAACCCATATAACCCGTTTAATAGTTGGGCCATTTGTTTAAGATTGGGCCATTTTTTAAAGGTTGGGCCATTTTTTAAAGGTTGGCCCATTTTTTTTCTCAGCCTAAGTGTTTTAGGGTTAGGGTTAGCTCACTCAGTCACTCATAACTCATTCAGTCATTCTCACTAGGGGTGTGCAAGATTTTACGGTTTCGAATTTCCGGTCCGAAATTTTCCGATTCCGTTCCGAAAAATCGGAATTCCGATTAAGATTTTTGAAAACCGGATCGGGTATCCGGTTTTTTAAACCGGAAACCGGATCGGATACGGAATGGATTTTTAAAAAATCGGATTCCGGATTTTTAAGGAAAACAAAATCCGGATTTTTCCGAATTTTTCCGGATTTCCGATCCGGTTTTTAAGCGTATATGTGTAAATTTTAGAGAAAATTCTAGTATATAATTCGGAACCGGATATCCGGATTTCCGATCCGGTTTTTCCGGATATCCGAATTTTCGGAATTCCGATTTTTCCGGAACGGATACGGAATCAATTTTGTTGGTTCCGAAAATCCGGATATCCGAATTTCCGGATCGGAAAATTTCCGATTTCCGGTTTTGCACACCCCTANTTTCCGATTTCCAGTTTTGCACACCCCTAATTCTCACTCTCTCACTTCATTCTCGCCTCTCTCAATTCCGCCTCTCTCACTTCATTCTCGCCTCTCTCAATCTCTCATTCTCTCACTATTTCCCTCTCATTATTTCACTCTTTTCTTTTTTCCTTTTTCGAATCATCGTTCCAAATTCATAAGGCTAAGGTATGTTTTAATTGTTTTTAGTTCATTTTTTCGGATTTTGGTTTATTTTATTATATTTTTGTTTCGAATTTTTGTATTTCGATTTTAATTTGTTTTGTTGATTTACTTTAACAATTTGTTGGTTTTGATTTGTTTGTTTAACGATTCGTTGATTTTGATTTGTTTGTTGATTTCGTAATTTTTTGATTTATTTTAGTTCGTAATTTTTTATTTTTCGATTTATTTGATAGTTGATTTATTTTTCGATTTATTTTATTTGTGGATTTGTTTCGATTCGTAATTTGTTGGTTTTGATTTGTTTTTGATTTATTTTATTTGTTGATTTATTTTTCGATTTGTCAATTTTTTGTTTCGATTTTAGTTGATTTGTGTTGATTTTAGTCGATTTTAGTTTAGTAAATGCATATATACCTGATTTTAGTCGATTTTGTTTCGATTTTTGTCTATTTTTTTTTTTTCATACTTGCATTTAGGTGTTTGTCAGCAGATTTCCAGTTTCGTGAAAAATATTATTTAAACAATGCTCCTCTTTATTTGCAACAATTTTGCTTTTGTGTTTTTTCATGAAATCAAATGAAGAAATTCATTCAATAGATAATACTTGAATTGACTTATACCAATTACCTATAAAAATTAAGTTGAAGCTTTATACTCCGTATGATTTTATGAATCCCTTACTTTGCTTATTTTACTGTTAAAAGTGAACCCCTTCACAAGGGGATTATCAGCATATGTCATATGGACATGCATGCCTAACTGATAGGTTCGATTTGGTTGGTGAGTTGATTTGATGTACTACTAGAATATTGCAATTTTGGTACAAACAAATTTATCAAGTTAATATTTGTTAATATTTGTTAATTATAATTTATAAAACCTGTTTTTATTATTTTGTAATTTGATGTAATGAATGTGGACAACTGACAATGTTTAAAAGGAAAATTCATAGCCTGAGCATTTGATACTGAAATTAATTTGATGTAATGCTAGGCTGATTTGTTGGTTTTGTTTGTTAATTAATTTTGTTTGTTGTTATTATGTAGCCATGGAATCTCCCATGGACTCTCCATTGGATTCTCCCATGGAGTCTTCCAAACCACAACCTGTAAGAGTTGACGTTGAAATCCAATCCGATGGTGATGAAGTCAACACTGCAGGGGAAACAGCACCTCCAAAAGAACCACCAAAAATCAAACCTAATCTCACTGGTAATCCCTTTAAACGCCAAAGAAAATTGACTTCTCCTGTGTGGGAATATTTTGAAATGATTGATGAATTAGATGTTAGTGGAAAGATGCAATGTAAGTGCAAAAAATGTGGGACAACATATATTGCTGAAAGTACTCATGGGACGGGAAACATGAATAGACATTTAAGAAGCTGTAAAGGAAGGTCTATTAGAGATATAGGTCAATTACTTTTACATTCTAATGTCTCTGGTTCCATGGAAACTAGGCAGCCTAATTTTAAGGTTGAAGATTTTCGTGAGTTAGTTGCTGTTGCTATTGCTAGACACAATCTCCCTCTCCAATTTGTTGAGTATGAAGGAGTTAGGAATTGTTTTTCTTATTTGTGTCCTGATGTGAAATTCTTTTCTAGAAGAACAATAAAAAATGATATAATGAAAATGTATAACAAGGAAAAGACAAAACTAAGTGAAATGTTAAATCGTGCCCCTAGTAAAATTTCTTTGACTTCTGATTGCTGGACTTCTGTAACTACTGATGGTTACATTTCCCTTACTGCCCATTTCATTGATAAAAATTGGAATTTGAAGAAAAAAATTTTAGCTTTTACTTTTATTCCCCCTCCCCACACTGGAGCTGCGTTGGCCGAAAAAATGATGTGTTTGTTGAAAGAATGGGGTATTGAGAAGAGAGTGCAATCCATAACCTTAGATAATGCTTCTTCTAATGATTCTATGGTTGATGCTTTGAAATTTGATTTGGATTTGTCTAATAATGGAGATTACTTTCACGTTAGATGTTGTGCACATATACTTAATTTGATTGTGCAAGAGGGTTTAAAAGAAATAGATGAGGCGGTCTTGAAAGTTAGGGAGAGTGTAAAGTATTGTAAAGGTTCTCAAAGTCGAAAGCAAAAGTTTTTACATTGTATTCAACATGTTAGCTTGGGGTCTTCTAGAGGATTAAGACAAGATGTTCCAACTCGTTGGAATTCAACCTTTCTTATGCTAGATGGTGCATTATATTACAAAAAAGCTTTTCTTCATTTGCAAAAAACTGATGCTAATTTCATTCATTGTCCAAATTCAGAGGAGTGGAGTAGGATTGAAAAAATTTGTAAGATGTTGCAAGTTTTTTATGAGGTGACTTTAGCTTTTTCTGGTTCAAAATATCCAACCTCCAACCTTTACTTTCCTAATATTGTAAAAGTGAGGTTGCTTTTGAAAGAGCACATGGATAGTAGTGATAGGTTTTTGAACACAATGGCTACTAGAATGTGGGTTAAGTTTGAGAAATATTGGTCCGAGTGTAGCATTATAATGGCTGTTGCTGCTGTTTTTGACCCGCGCTTTAAATTTCAATTTGTTGATTGGGCTTACAACAAAATATATGGGCCCTCTGCCCAAGTTGAATTACATGGATTCAAGACCAAGTTGTTTGCCCTCTTTGATGAATATGCTTCTACAAATCCTTCAACCTCAACTACACCTCGCCAACATGCTGGGGCTTTTACTACCAAAAAGAACTCTGATACCCTGATGGAGGTGATCTCCAGTTAATCTTTTTCTTTATTTACTTTGCTTCTGCCAGTCTGCCTCCTGCCTTATGCCTTCTGTTGTTTACCTTTTTATTTATTAGTTCTTGCTGGCTTACTGCTCTTTTATTATTGAATATGCAAGGACTTTGATTGCTATGATAGCAATGAGTTTGCTTCATCTGGAAAATCTCAGCTCCAAATGTATTTGGAAGAGCAAAAGCATCCTCGCACAAGTGATATAAATGTGTTAGAGTACTGGAAAGCACTTCAAGGGCGTTATCCTGTTGTTGCTCGCATGGCAAAAGATATTTTAGCAATCCCTATTTCTACTGTGGCTTCAGAATCAACTTTTAGCACTGGAGGAAGAGTGCTAGATGCTTATCGGAGTTCATTGAAACCAAGTACAGCAGAAGCGTTGGTTTGCTTAAGGGATTGGGTGTTTGAAAAAGGTAGTAACCTTGGTTATATAAATATATTTTTCTGTTTAAATTTAAGTATATCATATTTTTCATTCAAGTTCTAAACTTTTAAACTACTTTTTTTTGGAAAGATTCGCTACAACCTGATGTTGAAGAATTGTGCAAGTACCTTTTGGGAGCGAAAGTAGAAGACGAAGAAGATGATGATGAAGACCAAACTCAAGCCTCACAACACTCCGTATTGGATTGAGCTTTAGAGAGTAGAAGAATGAAGATGATGAATGAAAATTTGTAATGGATTGTATCTTATTAATTGGCAGAACTTGAACTTCTGACTTATTGGATATTTAGACATGAATTTGGTGATTTTATATTTTTATGAGATGTATGATCTTTAGTTTTTAATTTTGGATTTTCTTTATTGACTTTAAATTATGTAATATATGCTACTGTAGGTTATTAGATGAAGAATAATTAGAAATAATTAGATGCTTTGATTAGAAATATAGAGTTGTTTAGGCACTTGTTAAACGGGTCAAATGGATCAAACGGGTTAAGCAAGTTATAGCAGGTCGTGCTCAGGTTGGACATTCTGACCCGCCTAATTAAATGGGCCGAGTTCAAGTCAGGCTATGACAACCCGTTTAACTTTTGACCCGGCACGAACCCGGCACGACACGACCTGTTACCCACCTCTATGTAATTATATAGTCGATACAGGGTACAAGGTAGTGTAAGGGCAATGTGGAAAGCTGTTATTTTGGTGTGCTTAATAAAACTTATTTGTAACGGGCTCAGTGTTTGCTCGTTACAAATGACTTTTTTTTATTGCGCAAAATTTTATTTGTAACGGGCATAATGTAAGGCCCGTTAGAAATACTTCTCATTTGTAACGGGTAGAATTAAAGATCCGTTACAAATACTTGTAATTTTTAATTATAAAATTGACCCATTTGTAACGGGCTGTTTGTAGAGCCCAATACAAATAGTTAGCCTTTTGTAACGGTCAGAAGCCCGATACAAATAACATTAGTATTTGTAACCCCTACAAACGTAACGCCTGGTTTCAGTCCGAAATGGACGATTTTACCCGATACAATTAAGGATTTTTCCACTAGTGTTTAGAACTAAATTCATCTTTTGACGTCGTTCTAATACTAGAACGAGATTAGATATACATTGTTCAAAAGAAAATCCTCCAAAAATTCATCCATATATATTGATGATTCTAGCATATTAGAAAAATGGCCATCATACATCATTGAAATGTAGATGGGGCATTACATAACCTAATCGGCATCTTTCGATATGCAAAGCTGCCAAAAGGTCAAGTAAAAGTAGTTTTCTCCTAATACTCGGGATGAATCGGGATTTGGAAAAATCCAGAATACCCATCAAGAAAACAATAATGGGAATGACCAACTAAACGTTCAAGTACTTGATCAATATAAATGGCAAAGGGAAGTGATCTATCCGAGTGGCTTTGTTGAGTTTGCGATAATCAATGCACATACGCCACCCAATAACTAATCTAGTGGAGATTGATTCACCTTTGTCATTATTAACAATAGTCATGTCCCCTTTTCAGGCACGACTTGGACTGGGCTCTCCCACCAACTATCAAAAATAGGAAAGATGATGCCGGCCTTAAGTAGTTTGAGCACTTCGGCTCGCACTACTTCTTTCATATTCGGATTTAACCTTCGTTGATGCTCAATAGATGAAGCATTGGCATTGTCAAGTAGAATCCGATGCATACATAAAGAGGGGCTCACTCCGTTTATGTTGGCAATGGTGTAACCTATAACACTTCGATATTTTCTTAACACACAAAGTAGTTTTTCGATCGAAGTATTATCAAGTTTAGAATTAATTATGATTGGACAAGACTCTTTCTCGTCTAAAAAAGCATATTTTAGAAGACAAGGAAGGCGTTTGAGTTCTACCTTAGGAGGAGGTGTAGCACACTCCTCTTGTCCTTTGATAAATAGGACCTCGAACTGATTTGTGACATGAATCGGGGTTCGGTCTAGAATAAGCTCATACCCTTTAGCCTCATCGTTCTCTAGAAGCTCCTTATTAGTTATAAGAGCTCTCAAAGGGTCATCTACTTCCTCCATTACTCGGAAGGAATTAATACAATCACCAAGAGTATCGATGCGATGAATTTCATCCATCATGGGCATTTTCATGGTTTTGGTGAAAGAGAAAGTAATTCTCTCATCACCAACATTCAAATTCATGCGCCCGTCTTTAACATCGATCATAACTCCGGCCGTTTTGAAGAACGGGCGGCCTAAGATAAGATGAACGTGAGCATCATCCTCAATCTCCATTATGCCAAAGTCACATGGAACAAAGACACGTCCCACTTGGACAGAGACATCTTCTAAGACACACAAGGGCAATCTAAGCAAGCGATCGGCTAGTTGTATGGACATCTTAGTAGGTTTCATGTCATCGTTATATAGCTTTTTAGCCATGGAAAGTAGTATCAAGCTAACACTAGCACCAAGATCACATAGTTCATTCTTAGGTTCCAAATCACCTATAGTGCATTCTTAGGTTCCAAATCACCTATTTTCACCAAAATAGAAAGACTTCCGGGATCACCATGTTTTTCCGGTAATTTGTTTTAGAGAATAGCACTAACCTCCATAGGAAGGGAGATAGTGGCTCTTTCCTCAAGGAAAATCTTGTTGGATAAGCTAAGAGTTCCTTGTGAATTGCATACGTCGGCATTTGCAACATGGCATGCAAAAAAGGAATGTTTACTTGAAGTCCTTTCATGACTTCGAGAAATTTTGCAAATTTCTCATTAAGATTATGTTCTACCACCCTTTGGGGAAAGGGGAGTGGTGGAACATATATTTTCGAAGGAGCCTTAGCTTCCTCCTTTTCGGAGATCACTGGGGGTGCCTTGCAGCTAATTCTTTGATTGGTCGGGCTTAATTCGACTTCAAAGTTAGCATCATCGAGAACTGAGGCACCCCCTTCATCTTTTTTTGGTGCTCTTCAACCATAGCCGGACCATCATACTCTTTTCCGAAACGAAGAGTGATGGCCTTAGCTTGTTCTCTCGGATTCACAACTGTTTGTCCCAAAAACTCAGTTCCGGAGTTAGAAGTAGAACCGGCAACATGCTGTGCAATTTGAGCAAGTTGAGATTCTATCATCTTATTATATGATTGCATATGTTAAACTGAGGTAGCAAGGTCACCTATCCTCCTCTCATTTTAAATGTTAGACTTGTTGGTTCATAAAAGATTCCAACACTTGTTCTAACCCCAATTTTTGAGGGAGAGGAGGATAAGGATGTAATACCCCACATTTTCACGTATTTAATCAAAGTATTTTTTTTTGTATTTCATGCGTATAATCTTCATATTTTATTCGTATAATTTTAATATTTTTATTGAAAATTATGTTCAATAGAAGTATCAAATAAAAAGAAATTAATAAAATATAGTTTTGGTTAAAAGTAATTATTTGTGTTCTTAAATAATATTTTTATGATTAAAAAATATTTTTAAAAGCTTCTAAAAATAAATTTTCAAGGTTTCCTAATTTACTTAGGAGTGTTTATGGGCCTCACCAAAATCATACTTTGGGGCCTATAAATACCCTACAAAACCTAAAATTCCAACTTTTACTGATCATACTAGTCAATTAGGATTCCAAAAATTTAGAGAGAAAAGGGAGAAAAAAAAAGGGGGTTGCAATTTATGAAAAAAAAAAGTCGGAAGTTTCAAAAAAATTTTTGGGGGATTGCCTCGGGATCCGTGCCCAACCGAACCCACCACCGCCGGCCACCTGCAGCCACCAGACCTCCTCCCCTAATTTTGGTATTTTTATTCGAAACTTATAAAAAAAAATTGTCCTTCTATATTTTTGATTCAATCTTGCAAATTTATGATTATAACTATGTTAATCATGTTTTTATAAGTTTAATTATGTTTTTCATATAAGTATGAATTGTTTTTAAGGCATGGATTAATTTTGGTGATCATGAAATTATAAATTAGGGTTTGAAAATTTATAAAGTTATGAATTTTATGAATTTTTGTGTTCCAAACTTTAATGTTATGATCATAGATTATTTTTGGGTGAATTTATGATGATGTTATTAAGTTTAGATTGATTTTTAAGGGTTTTAAACTTGTTTTATAAAGCTGTCCAAATTTTATAATCATGAATTTGAGTTGAATAAATATTATAAACATGTTTTAACATATGAAAAATTGTTCTAAAGCTAGATTAACTTCATAAACATGTTAGTAGATTGTAGAAGTGTTTTGACATGAAATCATGAAGTTTTCATAAGTTTTTCATGACTTTAAAGTTTAGAAATAAATCTGAAATTTTAATAAAAACAAGTTAAATTGAGTTTTAAGTGTCCAAATTGCACTAGTATGATCACACATCAATTCTATGATGAGATATATAAATTTTAGTATGTTTTATGATGTTTAAGAGTGGTTTTAAGCATGTTTAACATGCTGTCCAGATTTTATAAATTAATTAAATAGCCTTTTAAAGTATGTAAATAGCATAAATTGATCATGTAAGTTAGGTAATACATTATATGATCGATTTGTGTCATTTTCGGAAGTTTTCAAGGAGTTTTGATAAATTTAGATTGCTGTCCACTTTTCTAAAGTGGCATGAAAATTTTATTAAGGTTTTATAAAGTATAATTAAGTCCCGAAAACTAAGTAGAATTGCAGTAGAGAAGAAAATTGAAGTATGGAATTGAATAGAGACCAAATAAGGAATGTTTTGGACAAAGTTTCCAAATTTAGAAGTTGGTTATGGTTGTTGTAGAATTTAGTCAACAAGGTTTTAATTTAGTTCGGTTTTCCTTGTGTCGGAGACTTTGAATTAGTCCACTTCTAGAAGTTGTGGCGGAGCACAACTATTATATAAGGTACGCAAGTACTAAAGGCAAACATAGGAGTTAGAATGCATGCTTGAGAAATTCTTGTTTACACGAATCTTGTATGCGTGCTCTGGATCATGAATTTATATGGATGACAAGTTGTTAGTAGCATGTTTTTAATGTTTAATGACATTCCATGTTAAATAGAAAGTTTAATTTTCATAAGCTTGAATTGGAATGTTCTGATCAGTATAGTTTGTCAACAGTTTTATGAATAAAGGAAAGAAGTTAAGTCTAAGTTGATTAGATACTTAATCAACAAGAAAGGTAGTCGTGAATTTGTTCACATGATTAATAGAAGTAATGAGCAATTATATTACATACAATACCACTCACAGTTTAATGTGTGGTCAAGAAGAAAGTAAGCTATTAGCCACTCATAGTTAATGTGTGGTACAGGAGGTTCAGTTTAATTAAAGGACTCACATAAGTTAATTTGGAATCACCTTAAAGCAAAGATAATGAATATGGTTGCTTGTTTGTATGGATGTCTTTATGTGATGTTGAATGAGAGTCATAATACTGTTAAACCTGTTAATCACGTAAAGTGTAAGAGGATTCGCACCAAAACTCTTGGAACGTATATACCTTGAGTATGAACAATGGGGGGAGTCGTATGGAACAGTGATCTATGACTTCTAATTGGAGTACAAGACGTTGTACTCTTTTATATTATAAATGCGCTGGATATCTGTCACCTCGTGTGACATAGGTAATACCTTCTTGAAGTTGCTCCCAAGTTGGTGCCCAATAGGGCGATTTTAAAGGAAAGGAAACCCGTTCGATGCCGAATCCAAAAGTTAAATATAATAATAATCTTATTGAGTCCATGTACAGGTAAGAAGGTTGTCAAAGATAAGTTGAGTGCATGTTTTATTTCTTATTGTTATTGCATAGTCTTTAGTAGTTATGTACTCAGCTTTGCTGACTGTTTGTTTTGTGTNGTTTGTTTGTTTTGTGTGCATGGCTTTGTCTTGGACTTGGCCCTATGATGACCCACTTATGGTGAGTAGTTGTCTAGTAAAAGGAAAGCTGCAGGTACAAGTGGGAATAAGACATTCCTTGATGGGATGGAGTAAGAGTGCTTGTTGTGGTTGTAGTTTTGCTTTATTTCAATTGCTTATTGAGACTAACATTTATTTGGTTGTTTGGATTTTGAAAGACTTCTGATTAGTAATTTTGGTTTTGGTTTTTAAAGAGCCATTAATATGGTTCCGAAGTGTAATAAATTTAAATTTAAACTTGATTTTATTTTAAAGTTGTTTAAAGTTTAGTTTTAAATTGTTTTGGTTTTTAAGACTTCCGCTGTAGTACTTTGATAAATGCCTTAGCCGTTATCACAGTGGCGGTAATACTTTGTCTTTTCCATGTATAGTAGTTTAATAAACGTAATATCTACTAATTTAACATGTTTTCCGGAAAAATAGGAAGTAGGAAGTTAGGAAAAATCCAGGGTGTTACAAAGGAGGCCAAGGTTGAGGAGGCCCCCCTTTGTTATAGCCGGGGGGTCTATAGTGACGGGATTGTTGCTGAGGGGGTGTTCGTTGATAATTTGACTGAGGACCACCTCCCTTGTTATAATTTGAATTAGGTTAGGGGTTCCAACCTTGATTATTGTAGCCTTGAGAGTAAGCCACCGTTTCCATGGTGGAAACACAATAAGAAGACGCGTGGCCATTACCTCCACACGTTTCACAAGATATGACTTATGAATGAGCACTAGAAGAAGGAAAGTGCGCTCTTTCTAGCTGTTTTGCTAGAAGGTCAATCTTGAAGTTAATCGCCTGAAAATCATCAGGTTTAGTAGCGCTTTTCCTCACAAGAAGCCTTCTATCAGAGTGCCAAGCAGAATTTTTGGCTACCTCTTCGATAGCTACTTTAACTTGGTTTAAGGGAAGCTTTTTTAGTTGGCCTTCACAACTGACATCAAGGTTAGCCATTGAGCTAGGGAGGAGTCCGTCAGAGAAACTCATGAAAACAAGCCATTCACTAAAATTATGGTGAGGGCATGAGCGTAGTATATCCTTAAATCTCTCCCATGCCTTTCCCAAAGTTTCATCAACATCTTGGGGAAATTGGAAATTTTTTGCCTTAACTCCGAGGTTCTTTCAGGAGGGAAATGTTTTTCCAAGAATGCCTTGGTAACATCATCCCATGTCTTAAGTGATTCCTTGGGTAATGATCTTACCAAAAACTTAGGTTTGTCCCTTAATGAAAACTGAAACATTTGCAATCGGATGAACTCCGGGGTAACATTGTTATGTTTCACTGTGGAGCATAGCTCAAGGAAGTTATCCAAATGCACAAAACGTCATTCGGTAGGACTTCCTATGAATTGAGCGTCCTTGATCATGCAGATCAACTGAGGGATAAATTCATGGTTATTCGCAGTTGTAGCGGGTAATGAAATCCCACTACGTAACTCAAAGGCCTCAGCATTTAAAGTTCCTGAGGGACTTTTGTGGTATAGTTTCCTCAGACATACCTAAATGCTCAGATATAGAATCGAAGTCAAATAAATTTTCGGCCTCCTTCTCTAAGTTCACCAGATTTGTGAACTAGTCTCTGTAAACCAAGTAAATATTGTTTGATTTCCGGAATGTACAGTGTGGTAGGAGTTCCTTGTGATCTGCGTAGCATACAAGGCTAGAACAAAAAGTTAGCAATGACGAGCAAGCATACAACAAGAAAACAAGAAAGGAACAAGGAATTAATGACAAAATCTCACAAATTGAAGATTACTTAATGAAAACAATTTATCCCCGGCAACGGCGCTAAAATTTAATAGCCTCTCGAAGTGGCTACCAACGATAAGGCATACAAGGCTTACTAAGCTACTAGCAAGGGCAAGTAAGGATCGAATCCCACGAGATACAGGTCTCTACACTAAGGCGATCTAAAGAGTAAGTTTAAGTCGAGATTAGCTTTGGAAGGTAAAGATTGTCACCAAGGTTGATTATCAAAATTAAGTTTAGGATTAAAGACAACTAAGGCAAGGTATTCATAGCTCATTTCTTAGATGAAGGTTCGAAATCCTAGGTCAGACTGAACATAGAGGGAAACGTCTAAGGGAAGTCATTCTAAGAGCCATGTCTACTCTCTCGAGCTACCATGACGAGCGGTTTTATGAACAAGACCTATTCTCATGGCGTGAACACTAAACATCCCCTAAGAACTTATTCACGAAGACTAGTAACGTTCTTGAACTTGAACACCTATTCACATGGTTTTCAAACTAATCGAACATGGGGAGTCTTCACTCAACTTCATATCTCGATCCATCGTTGAGGAACCTAAGACGTCATCTATGGAAACAAGTCATAGACTATGTGATTATAACCCTATGTCACAACTCTAGTCACTTCCAAGCTCGGTTTTTACTAAGAACCAACTTAAGTCATGAAGATGGTGAGGGTTTCATCCACACCGTAGCACTAAAACTACTCACTACTCATTTTACTAACCAAATTCATATTTCTATTTATTATTACAAGATCATAGCAAAGAACTAAGTGACGACAATGATTTATATACTAAATTAAGCAAACAAATAATTATAATGGAAACTTGTTATTACCAAATTATTGCAAATAAATAAGTTATTCAAGTGATTTGCTAGAACTACAACATAAGCATGAAAATATAAGAACAAATGATGGAATCTTGTTATTACCAAATTACTACAAATAAATAAGTTATTCAAGTGAGTAATAGAACTACAACATAAGCATAAAAAAGAGAACAAGGGCAAGATTACTTGAGGAGAAAGTAAAAATAAAGACTTGAATAAAGGTGTAAATAAAGAAGTGCAAGAGATTAAGATTTTACTAAAAGCTGGATGTTATAAATTTAGAGAAAAGTTCCAAAGATTCTTCTACAACAATGGTCCTTAAAGTATTCAATGAAGTACATGAACTATCCAACCAAAGAACCAATAACTTGAAGAAACAACTTTGAAGATGAACTACTTGAATTTGATTGAATGATTGTCAATATCAAAGAGTTTACTACAAAATAGGTTAATAATCTATGAACTAAGCAATAATAATGAACTAAGGAGTAAGAAAATAATCTAAGTAGTCTAATATATGCTTTACATTAGCTGTAAGCTGGTTTAGATAAGCAAAAACCAAAACCTAAGCAAGTAGAAAACAGAGGAAGCAAAGATCAATTTCGTAGGAAAAAGGGGCATGCGGCCGCATGTCAGGTACCATCCGGCCGCAACCCCTGCTTTGTACTTCCCCTGCTTTATACTTCATTAGTTTGATGGGGGGAGTGAGATACATGCTTCATTTTGAGGGCTTACTAAGGGCTTTCTCACGTTTTCGAGCCATGACTAGCGATATCGCGAGACGAGAAGCATGAGGTCAAATCAACTAGGCCAAGGCTTGAATATTAGCACCAAATAACTCATTCCATCGCTTCATACTCCGTAAGACTTTGTACAAATGTTGCTTCAGTTTCCGAACTTCATCGAAAATTCCTACAAAATGGAAAAAACATACAAAACAAGACAAATACGAGTATATATAATATGACAAAATTCCGAGGTAACGGGATTTACTAAAAACTAAGAGACATAAAGGGAAAAATCCCAAAAAGGAAGAAAAACTAGCTAAACTAACTAAAGAAAACTACAAAAAATATATACAAATAAAGACTACATCACGCTGTTTGAACGTTAAGTGTTGATGCATAAAAGGATACAAGTAGGGGTGTGCAAGAAAACTCGGCCCAATACCCGTACAACCCGGTTTTTAAAAACGGGTAATTTTGGGACAAAAAACTATTTTTATACAAGTTGAGTACCCGTTATGCAGGTACTCAAAATTTTCGGGTCGGGTATCAGTATCAAATTTTGGTGTTCCTGGTACTCGATACTCGGTTCAAATTATATATTTTTTTTATATTTGCCATTTTTTTAGTTTTAGAGTGAGCTTTTTTCAAACAATTCACTACCTTTCTCTTTCATTCATATTCTCACAGTCTCATTGCCCTCTTTCCCTCTCACTCATGCTCTTTCTACTGTAATTTTGGTTTAGCATTGCTTTTTTGATTTTTTTTGGTTTACCTATGTTGTCACTCTTTCTCTCTATTATTATTGGTTTAACTTTGCTTTTCTAATTTTTCTTTTATCTTTTTCGTTTTTGCTCGCCTGATTTTCTTATTTTTTTTTCTTTTGTTTTTCTTTTTACTAGTTTACTATTTTTCAAGTTTTACTGACGCACTATGTTGCCTTTTTATTATGAAATGATGTATTATGTAACCTATGTTTTTTCCATGTTCATTTTGCTTTCACTCTTGTAAAAAAAAGAACAAGTTTGTAATTTGAAATAGGAACTTAAATATTTTAATTTTTCCAACTATACTATTTTAAAAAGACAAAAATATATAGGAAAATGAAATCATGGGTAACCGCTTACTCGACCCGCTTATTTCGGGTACCCGAAATTTCCGGGTAGTTCTTGGGTATTAAAATTGACTACCCACAAAGTCGGGTACCTGAACTTGCGGGTATTTGCTTATGCAAACCCCTAGATACAATGAGTGTATAACAACTACAAATTTAAAAATTAATTGTTAATGATGAAAGAGAGTAAATTATTTTATTTATTGATAATTGTTCAAAATAAGATTTATTAAAGAACAATTGTATTTTTAAAAAAAACTGTAAATTATATAATTGATTAAGTAGGAGTATTAGTTAATTAAAGAAAAGATAAATATATGTAATACTATTACAAATTAATATTATTTATTTCATCCACTTTACTCAAGAAAATGAATGTAATCTAACAATTTTATCTTTTAATAACTCTATGGGAAAAAAAAACATATTATGCTGATAATTTATTTAAAATTAAAAAAAATTACTAAATTATGATGGATTCTAAGTCAATACTTATAATTTCAAACACGCTATAAAATAAAAGAAAAAAACAATGTACAAGTATATGGTATCATATTAAATAATACTTTGTATTATTAATTTGCAACTCAAATAGAAATTGATCCAATTCTCCTATAAATATGAAAAAGGTTCAATTAAAAAAAATATATTAAGAAATAATCATGCATATAGGCCCTGTTCTTTTGAACTGAAACGGAGATAAGCTAAATTGAATTGAACTGAACTGAATTGAAATGAGTTAATTTGAACTAAATTGAAATGATCTGAACTGAACTGAATTAAACTAAAGTGAAGTGAGCTGAACTGAATTGAAGTGGGCTGAAATGAAGTAGTAATAATGGAGATGAACTGAATTAAACTGAACTGAACGAAACTGAATAGAGCTGAACTGAACTGAATAAAAGAGCTGAATTAAACTGAAATGAAGTGCCAAAAACTTAAGTCCAAAAGAACAAAGCCATGGTCCATATTGTACAACAAAGAAAATATTCCTTCATCATGCTCATATTTGAATTTTATTTAAAGAATAAAAAAATTCCTATTTGTACAATAATAACAAATTTAGCATTTTTAAGTACATGAAACTTAAAAAATATATATATTAGAATGAACAGAAATTAATAACTAAAACTTGATGCAAACATTCATAAATAAACAATGATAAGGAATACTGGGTACTTATGTACTCTCTTTTGGTTTGAAAAAAATTAGTACTAGCATTGAAACCTAGCGATGCGTACAACATTTTAATTTAAATTATTAACTTATATTATGCCACAAATAATAATCTTTTATCTAACAATTTGATTGGAGTTGAAGTACTTCTAATTTTTTTTTTTTCATCTTGAATTGCATGGCTATTTTCTACTATATGTAGAAAGTATAATGACAATTTTAGCGATAGTAATTAACAACTCAATTACGTGTAGATCAATTTCATCTTACTGTAAAATATAAGCAAAATTAGTTTTTATCATCCAATCAATTTTTGAAAAATGGGTAATTAAATTATAAATAATTGTAAAATTATCTTTTTTCATCTAACAATTTTGTAAATAGATAATTATAATTAGTGCTATACTACTATTTTCTTATAAGATATATAATGATTAGGAAAAATTAATAACAATAATCCCAGTTTTTAACAATAATCTATTAAAAGATCTAACTTTGCTTTATTCAATTTTAGACCAATCTTTAAACATCATTTTTCAATTTGTACTCATTAAATAATTTACCTTATACACTAGGTAAGTTATAGTTATTAGCAGGTCAATCTTCATACTCTATTTATTTATTTATTCATTTATTTTTGGGATGAAAATATACCCACCCAATTCTCTCTCCTCCATTAGTTGCTCATCTCTTTCACCTTTTTGTCAAAACTCAAAACCCATATTAAATTTACAGAAATTAAAAATAAATTAAAAAAAAGTTAGTGGCAGAAAAATGACTGAATAATTGTAACACCCTGTAATTTCCTAACTTCCACTAGTAGAAAAAATGGATTTTACTGCGCCACATTGCTGCGGTTTTTTTTGACATTTTTAAAGAACTGCAGCAAATACTTGTTGATGATTTCAATACAAAATAATTTGCTGCGGTTAAAGTATTTGCTGCGATTTTTTATTCTATTTGCTGCGGTTCAACCGCAGCAAATAATCCAACAACAATTAAAAAGCTTCAGCCCAAGCCCAGCTATAAGAACCCTATTTTAACCCACTTCCTGTATACCCGGCCTCCCCCCTTTTCCTTCTTATTTTTGTCCTAATCCTTTCCTCAAACCCTAACCCTTCATTCCCCTTCTCTCACTCAATGTTGCCTCTCACCCTCATTCCCCTTCTTTCTCTCACTCAATCTCGCCTCTCCCTTCATTTCCCTCCTTTCTATCACTCAATCTCGCCTCTCACTCATTCCATGAATTTCGTCTTCACATTGAAGAAACGAATCGAAGAGCTTCAATCAAATCTAGGTTTGGCGAATAATGAACTCGAAAATGCTAAACGATTCAAGGATAATACTAGAGGTTTAATTAGAGGTTTGGCGAATAATTAAAGGCTTCGAAGTTGAATTGTCGATGAGCGAATCTTCGAATCAAACCCTAAAGGTTTAACTTCTGTCTTTTTTAAGCTAATTTGTTAGACTTTAGGTTTGAATTTGCGATTTTTTTGATGTGATTTTCGTTTATTTGTTTGAGTTTGAATGTTAAAGTTAATTCGTTGATTTTTAGGTTTGAATTTGCGATTTTTTTGATGTGATTTTCGTTTATTTGTTTGAATGTGTTTACTATCTATTGAAAGCGAATTCGTCAGTTTCTAGGTTTGGAATTTGCTTGTTTTTTGATGTGATTTTCGTTTATTTATTTAAATGTTTCTATCGATTGAAATTTGAAGCTAATTCGTCATTTTTAGGTTTAAATTTGTGAATTATATGATGTCATTTGCAGCTGGAAGGCCAATGCTGGTCCTCTTACTAATTTCGAAGTGCTTGACTTGTTACAATCAAGAGGAGCTTCAAACGATCCGACTCGTGTTATGTCTTTGATAACAGCTTCAGAGTTCAAGGTTTACACGTTTATATGCTGTGTTGTTTTTCCTTTTTTAAGCATTTGGTTAGTTGTGTTTTTGTGTGATTAATATGGAAAATGTGATGCCGTGTTTTCACAATATGTGGTGCAGGTTTATGATTATCTATTTGATAGTGCTGCTTGTAACTAGACTAAAGAAAGTATAAATGAACTTGTAGAGAAATCCAAAGAGTATCAGCTAGCGAAAGCTGAGGTGCTCAACATTATTAATATTCGGCCCTCGTCTGAAGTTGAATTGGCTCCGGTAATAAACTGTTGAATGTTTATTTCTCAATACCTTTTTGATGATTCTTTACTCTATAAAATGTGGTTGTTATTTGCATAATGATTCCACACCTTTTTCTTGTTTCCATGTTGGCATGCTTGTGAATTATATGATGTCAGTTATGTTTCTTTGTTGAAATGTTTTGTTTGATTCTTTTCAGGCAAGAATTGCTTCGATTCAGGATGAAGTTTCTGAAATAGGATCTGAAATTGAGAATTTCAAGGTGATTTTTCGACATTTTTCCTTTTGTTTGTTTTTGAAATCTTTGTTAGCTGTCTCATTTTGATGTTGAATGCATGTAATAATCTTCGGTGTTGAAATCACTGCGAAGAATGAAAAAGATAATCTTAGGTACTATTCACTGTTTGTTTATATTTTGGTTAGGAGTCTTACTGTTACTGCTTTGAAATGATTTTATGCGATTCTGAATGAGTTGTGATTGTTGAGTTTGTTGTTGTTTGTACAGAGATTAATTTATTCGTCGATTGTTTGAGTTCAAAGCTGAGATAAGGTTTGTCCTACAAGTCTATTTTGTGTTTTGAACTGTCATTCGCATGCTGATAAAAATTTTGTTTGTACTGGATTTTGTATTGTCCCATTGGATTTTTTCAATTGAGTATTGTATAATGTATGTCCCATTGGATTTTTTCGATTCTTCATTTATTTTCATTTAATTCGTGTTTTGTTTAAACTTGGTTGTGTTTTTAGCTTATGGTTTCTGGGTTTTGTTGGATTTGGGTTTGTTTGGATTGATTGTATGGGTTTGTGAGAGTTGGAGTTTTTTTTATGAGAAGAAGATTTCTGTAGAAAGTTCAGTTTTGTTATTAATTATTGTCTAGTTGTTGTGCGTGTTGAGGAGAAATTTCTTTCTTTTGTGAAGTTTTGTTTTCTGGAAACCTCTCTCTCAGATTTATCATATAGTTCGTGCTGTCTGCTGCACCTTGATTATAGTTAGTGTTATTCTAGCCAATTTAGCTATTAAATAGTAATGGAAATCAGTTTGCATTCTTGTAGACATCTGAAGTTGAAAACTTGGGTGGTTAAATTCTAAATTTATTTTTCATGTTTGTAGAACAATAAAGTATTGGTCATTAGTTGCCTAGTTTGTGTCTATTATTGCAGAACAACCCAAGTTTGTCATCAAGTGTAATATGTTTCAAATCATTTCTATGTTGTGTTAGTGCATTATGGAAAATCTATTTCTAGTGAGTTACACTGTATGTTTGGCATGTATTAGATGCATGCTNGGCATGTATCAGATGCATGCTCTCTTCTTGAGTCCCAACTTTCTTACAATGGGTTCTAGCAGTAGACTAGTTTTTTTTTGCAATTGATGTAAGATATCATAACTAATATAGCTTAGACTGTTAATTTTTCTTATTTTCTCTGATCCAGGGTGCACCTGAAACTATACAAGATAGGCTCATAAACTTGCCACCATCATATGTCGAAACCTACAAAAAGTATACTCGTCAAGGGTCTAGGGTTCTGGCCCTTGCATACAAAGCCATTCCAGAGATGACAGTAAGTTTTCTTCTGTTGATTTGCTTTTTTATGNTCACCTTTCACCCCCATTGCTTGGCTCTATTTTTGTCTGGCATGAGGAATATTATCGAAGTATCTTTGTGCATGAATGATGATATATTGATATATGTATTTGGTTGGTGCTGCTATTAGTTTGATTTTCAGTTTATTTAATAGTATTGATGCAACTGTAATTGAGTTTGATGTTGCGGCTGGAATTGTAATTTAATTTGATGTTCTTCTGTTGTAATTATTTCGATTGAAATTACATCCTTTTATGTATTTGATGTTCTTCTGTTCTTCTTTGAAGTAATGAATCTTGTTTAAGTTAAATTTCAAATGTATTTTTGTAATAGAAGTGTATTTTTTTTGTGATAGAAGTGTAATTATATTGAAAATAATTGATTCTATGTATGTATAACATTTCAGCTTCTAATTTTGCTTTAAAATGCAAAAAAAAAAAAAAAGAATTTATTTTTTTGGGTGCTTATTTGCTGCGGTTTTGTGAATAACCGCAGCAAAAACTCCATTTTTTTTGCTGCGGTTCAACCATATGTTGGTTTATTGCTGCTGCTCCAAGTGCTGCGGTTAAAAACCGCAGCAAAAATGGATTTTTGTACTAGTGTTCATTTTCTAGATTTTCCAGACAACATATTATAAATATTAAAAAAAATTATAATTATTAAACTCCTAATTAACCAAGAAAAACAAAAGCATTACCGCCACCGTGATAACGACTAAGGCATTTATCAAAGTACTACATCGGAAGTCTTCAAAACCAAACCAATTTTAAAACTTGAACCTCAAAACAATCTCAAAACTAAAATCAAACTAACAACCAAAAGAAAATCAACTAAAAACTTTATTACACTTCAGAACCATATTAATGGCCCTTCAAATAAACCAAAAACTTAAACTTCGAAAATAAAACAACATCCAATAATAGTTAGATAACTCCATAAGCAAATAAATTAAGAAACTACGAAGGCTACACAGCAAGCACTCTCACTCCAGCCTAGCATGAATGACTTATGCCCACTTGTACCTGTAGCTTTTCTTATTCTAGACAACTACTCGCCAACAAGTGGGTCATCGTAGGGCCAAATCCAAGACAAAGCCATGCACACAAAACAAACAGTTACCAAAGCTGAGTACATAACTACTAAAGACTATGCAACAAGACTAAGATAAAATAAAAATAAAATAAAAGCATACATACACCTGACCGTTGACAACACTTCACCTCTACATAGACTAAACTTAAGCAAATTAATTATTATATTTAAACTTTGGATTTCGCATCGAACAAGTTTCCTTTCCTTTAAAATCGCCCTATTGGGCACCAACTTGGGAGCAACTCCAAGAAGGTATTACCTATGTCACATAAAGTGACGGAATTCCAGCGCATTAGAAATATAAAAGAGTACAACGTCTGGTACTCCAATTAGAAGTCATAGATCACTGTTCCGGCCATACAACTCCCCCCATTGTTCATACTCAAGGTATATACGTTCCAAGAGTTTTGGTGCGAATCCTCTTTCACTTTACATGATTCACCGATTTAACAATGTTATGACTCACACATATCAACTCATAAAAGCATGCATACAATCACACAAGACATATTAATTACCTTTGATTTAATGTGATTCAAAAAATAATCTTATGTGTCCTTTAATTAAACTAAATTTCCTTTACCACACATTAACTGTCAGTGGATAACTATTTACTTTCGCCTTGACCACACATTAAACTGTCAGTGGCAATATGTATAAAACTATTTGCTCATTACCTTCTATTGACTGTGTGAATAACAATTCACAAACTACCTTTCTTCTTGATTAAGTAACTAACCAACTTAAATAATTTCCTTTCGTCTTCAATAAGCCATTATTGGCCAATTTTAAATTGATCGTAACATTCCAATTCAACCTTGAAGAATTTATATTATTATAAATGTGGAATGTCAAAACAATATAAAATCATGCTTTTAATAGAGCTTGCCATGCATGTCAATTTCACAATCCAATCAAGCAACAACAACAGATCATAATAGATTAAACAAGCATGAATCTAGTTTCTATGTTTGTCTTTAGTACTTACGTAGTGGTGATCCGCCACAACTTCTAGAAGTCAACTAAATCGAAGTTTCCTACATAGAGAAAACCAAAACTTAATTAAAACCTTGTTGACTAAGGCCCTGTTTTCCTCAACTTATTTTTGCTGTTCTGAACTTATTTTTGCTGAACTGAACTTATTTTTACTTATCTGAACTTATTTTTGCTGAACAAAACTTATTTTGCTGAAACCATGAACAATTTATTAAGGATTGAAACTGATTTTTTGTTGAACTAAACTTATTTTTGCTGAACTGAACTTATTTTTGCTGATCTAAACTTATTTTTGCTGAACTGAACTTATTTTTGCTGAAAATAAGTAAAAATAAGACGAGGAGAACAGGGCCTAAGTTCTATAACAACTCTAAACTAACTTTCTACATTGGAAACTTTTCCGAAACATTCCCTATATGGTCTCTATTCAATTCCATACTCTATTTTAATTTTTCTATTGCAAAATACTTGATTTCGATAATTTTCCAAAAATGGCAGCTTTGTAAACTTCCTTAAAAACACTCTTAAACCTTTATAAATATCATATTTTGATCATGAAACACTATAGTCAAGTCCTAAGATCAACATACAATACTTAAATGCATTAAAAACAATTATAACTTCCTATGTTACATGCTACTATTTTTATTGGGCACAAATATGTGTTAATAAAAATTTACAGCTTTATTTATTCATCTAAAACTCATTAAAACATCATAAATTCATCATAAAATCCTTATACAATCCACTAACAATATCATGAATCAAATCTATGCTTTAGAATAATTTTTCATAAAACAAAACATGTTCATAATATTTATTCTATTGATTTTCATGACTTTCCTAATGCACTACAAGATAACAGCTATTTTGCGACGGACAAATTCCGATCCGTCGCAAACTTAACAAATTCCGTCGCAAAATGTCCCTCGCTAAAATTTTTGTCGCAAATTTCCAAACATGCGACGGAATTTCCGTCGTAAAATATGTTGAAGTTTGCGACAGAATTTTCCTTCGCAAATTTTCGACAGAAAATTCCCTCGCAAAGTTAGCTAATTTTGCGATGGAATTTTCCCTCACAAATTTGCGAGGGAAAGTTCCCTAGCAAAGTTAGCTATTTTGCAACGGAATTTTCCCTCGCAAAGTTAGCTATTTTGCGACGGAATTTTCCCTCGCAAATTTGCGACGGAAAATTCCCTCGCAAAGTTAGCTAATTTGTGACGAAAAATTTCCTCGCAAATTCTGTCTCAAACGGTAACAAAAAAAATAATAATGCACTTTTGCTACGGAATATTTCGTCGCAAAAAAGTTGAGGGATTTTTTAATTTTTAATGTTTTAATTCCTTATTTGTATTTGTGCCTGTGAGCCTGTAACCTGTATGATCTGTCACATTATGTGTTCTAATCAAATCTGGACAATTTATATTTTCCGGTAATTACTTTTTTTTTTGGTAAAATGTAAGCAATTTTATTACCAAAAAGAGAGAAATTACAACCTATAACTTACTTAGGCAAAACTGACTCAGTTTTGCACTAAGAAGTCCAAAAAAGCACAGTTATACAACCACAACTATCCAAACCAAAGAAAAAACAAAACATCCAAAAAACTATACAACCACCTTTTCCAGCTCACAACAACAAAGTAAAACTCACTGTGTAGACTGCACCCACATCAGAACCAAACCTCAGACCTGCAGAAGCCAACAACATGCCAAAAAACAATAAACACGCACAACTGAGACCAGAACTGCAGCATGCCAAACCAAACACCTGCACATCTTTGCACTACATAGACTGCACTCAGACACAAACCAATTCCATCAGAGCAACTAAACTCACACAAGCAACCAAACAACATACCAAAAATCAGCAAACCACTGCAAAACATAGGGTCCTGCAGCCTAAATCTGACCTGCAACACTCACAACAGTTGCATCCATCACACCACCACATCACAAACTGCAAGCCTCCACACCAAAGCTCACAGCCTCACCTGAACCAGACCAGGCACACACCTTTGTAATCACAAGATTACAGCCTAAGAACACAGCTTGTAGTGATGGTTATTAAGGTTGATTGCCTATAATCCGTTTTATTGATAGTTAATCTTTTTTTTTTTAATCATATGCAATCAATTTTCTTGATGTATCTTTATTTCCTTCCTCATAATAATGCTGGTGCTTGCTTATGACTGGTTGTTATGCTTAATTTGATATTAATTATATATGAGCATGAGCTATGATTGTTTGTATTTCTAGGGTTTTTTGGTAGTTCATTGAGGGTAAAGAAATAATAATAATAATAATTTATAATCTAATTTTCAATTTAATAACTAATTAGTAATCTAAAAGACTAAAATCGATTACTTAGCACAAGGCTAAGGAATTAGTTACTTTTGATCATGAATGATGGGAAAGGATGTAACTCATCCTTCTTTGGATAAGAATATAAGATATGGAATGGAAGGAGATTCAATTAATTGAGTATGTTATATTTGTATAACTAGATTATTACTTGTGCGTTGCACGATTTAGATGAAAAATATTTATATAATATGGAGTATGCATTTTTTATATTTAATTTTTTATGAGATAATTAGATTTATAGCATAATCCAATTTGAATAAAATTTTAAATGTGTTACAGAAAAAAGGGTTTAAGTTTCAAATTGATTGTAAATTCAAGTCGGTGTGAATTTCACGACAAACACTATCTGTTAAGCACCTTGGTTAGGAACCTTTGTAGACACTTAATTCCATGGCCTGCTTGGCTGAAAAATCCTGTTATGGAAGAGGTCGATGGTGGCCTTGTGCGACCTGTGCACTTCCCTAGTCGCAATGACCTTCAAGGATGGCCAGCCATTGCCAAAGTCCTTCTTGACAGGGAGTTGGATGCATTACATGATGAAGAAGTTGTCGTTGCTGAGCCGAAAGAGATATTTCCAACTACGTGGGTGCACTTTATTGATCCTAAGCCAAAGTTTAGATACAATGGTCGAATTTTTTGCTTCGCTGACACCCTTGTACCGTGGAAAATGCTAGTTATTCTGACGGTTTTGACGTTTTCCATGTCATGGCCCCTATGACAGAAATCAACTTCACCATCCACAACAACAAAGTGGGAATGAACCCAGCAAGGCTGATCAACTTCCTGAGGATTAAGCCAGCCTTTGTGGCTAATGCATTAAAAATAACAATACGCAGCAAAATTAAAGTCTGGAATTGTAGGGGGGTTACTCGTCCATCATTTGGTGAGAATTTGAATGACATTGTTCAAATACATCGTCCAGCAGCTGTTATTTTACTAGAAACGAGGTGCCCCGATGATGAATGTTTCGAAGCATGTTATGATGAACTTGACAATCAATGGAGATGGTGGTGTCTACCGAGTGAGGGTCTTAATGGTGGGGCTGTGGTTTTATGGAACTCAACTGGACTCGAGTTCAATTGCCGTAGCTCACAAGTTGATGCCATGTCTGTTCTTATTGGAATTATGAAGGTGACCATGTTTACCGGAGCTTTTTTTGTTTTGGTTTTAAATTGTCTATTTCCCCTCTCCCTTCCCCTTGTTACTTAAATTTTATGTTTAATTATTTTGCAGGCCACACCAAGAAGAGATTACCAACTTTCATCAATAGGTCAACATGGGACTCCTTATGGAGGCGTGTTCTAGTAATTGTTTGTTAGGTTGTTGTATGATTTTGGTATTATCGTATGACTTGAGCTATAATCAGTTGTAATATTACGGTATGGAAGTCATCGTAGTCACCAATATTGCTCCTCTCTAAATGGAGTAATAATAATTTATCTTGTATTATAGTTGGTAGTGATTGAATTTCATGTTGTCAATGTTATGTTGACACTTACAAGTGTCTTTGCATGAACTTATGGACCTGTTTGTTAGGCAAATAAAACTTGCTTGGCAAATAAAACTTGCTTATGGACTGGAGAAACTATAGTTATTTATTTTGAAGCCACAAACTGTAATTATCAAGGGACAAATGTTATTTTCAAGATAAGATTTGCAAAATTTTGTTTCAAGTCACAGAGTAAAATTTTCAAGGCACAAATGTAAAGTCACAAAATTTAATTGTAAATTAAAGTCATAATGTTATTTCTTCAAGTCAAAACATATAAGTTTTAAGTCAGAATTCAAGATAAATTCTAAATTTATCAACATTAGATTTTTATTTAACAACTTGATAAATAAGATAACTTGATAAATTTAACAAATTTTCCAAAAGATTTGCAAAAGTTATTTTCAAGTCACATAGTAAAATTTTCAAGTCACAAAATTGAATTGTAAAGTCACAAAATTGAATTGTAAATTAAAGTCAGAATGTTATTTCTTCAAGTCAAAACATATAAGTTTCAAGTTAGAATTCAAGATAAATTCTAAATTTATCAACATTAGATTTTTATTTAACAACTTGATAAATAAGATAACTTGATAAATTTAACAAATTTTCCAAAAGATTTGCAAAAGTTATTTTCAAGTCACATAGTAGAATTTTCAAGACACAAAATTGAATTGTAAAGAAAAGTCAGAATGTTATATCTTCAAGTCAAAACATATAAGTTTCAAGTAAGAATTCAAGATAAATTCTAAATTTATCAACATTAGATTTTTATTTAACAACTTGATAAATAAGATAACTTGATAAATTTAACAAATTTTCCAAAAGATTTGCAAAAGTTATTTTCAAGTCACATAGTAGAATTTTCAAGTCACAAAATTGAATTGTAAAGTAAAGTCAGAATGTTATATCTTCAAGTCAAAACATATAAGTTTCAAGTAAGAATTCAAGATAAATTCTAAATTTATCAACATTAGATTTTTATTTAACAACTTGATAAATAAGATAACTTGATAAATTTAACAAATTTTCCAAAAGATTTGCAAAAGTTATTTTCAAGTCACATAGTAGAATTTTCAAGTCACAAAATTGAATTGTAAAGTAAAGTCAGAATGTTATATCTTCAAGTCAAAACATATAAGTTTCAAGTAAGAATTCAAGATAAATTCTAAATTTATCAACATTAGATTTTTATTTAACAACTTGATAAATAAGATAACTTGATAAATTTAACAAATTTTCCAAAAGATTTGCAAAAGTTATTTTCAAGTCACATAGTAAAATTTTCAAGTCACAAAATTGAATTGTAAAGTAAAATCAGAAAGTTATTTCTTCAAGTAAAAACATATAATTTTCATGTCAGAATTCAAGATAAATTCTAAATTTATAAACATAAGATTTTTATTTAACAAGTTGATAAATAAGATAATTTGATAAATTTAAAAAAATTTCCTAAAGATTTGCAAAAGATATTTTCAAGTTACAGAGTAAAATTTTCAAGTCACAAATTTAAAGTCGTAAAATTGAATTGTAAAGTAAAGTCAGAATGTTATTTCTTCAAGTCAAAACATATAAGGTTCAAGTCAGAATTCAAGATAAATTCTAAATTTATCAACGTAAGATTTTTATTTAACAACTTGATAGATAAGATAACTTAAAAAATTTAACAAATTTTCCAAAAGATTTGCAAAAGATGTTTTCTAGTGACAGAGTAAAATTTTCAAGTCAGAAAATTAAATTGTTAAGTCACAAAAATGAATTGTAAAGTAAAGTCAGAATGTTATTTGTTCACCTATAAGTTTCAGGACAAAATTCAAGATAAATTCTAAATTTGTCAACATAAGATTTTTATTTAAGTTCTTGATAAATAAGATAAATTTATCAAATTTTCAAGTCACAAAATTGAATTGTAAAGTTACAAAACAGAATTGTAAAGTCAAGTAAGAATGTTATTTCTTCAAGTCAAAACATATAAGGTTTAAGTCAGAATTCAAGATAAATTCTAAATTTATCAACGTAAAATTTTTATGTAACAACTTGATAAATAAGATAACTTGATAAATTTAACAAATTTTGCAAAAGATTTGCAAAAGATATTTTCAAGTCACAGAGTAAAATTTTCAAGTCACAAAATTGAATTGTAAACAAGTTAGAATGTTATTTCTTCAAGTGAAAACATATAAGTTTCAAGTCAGAATTCAAGATAAATTATAATTTTTTCAAGGTAAGATTTTTATTAAACAACTTGATAAATTTAACAAATTTATCAAAAGATTTGCAAAAATTATTTTGAAGTCGAAGACTAAAATTTTCAAGGCACAAATGTAAAGTCACATAATTGAATTGTAAAGTGAAGTCTTAATGTAAAGTCACAAAATTTAAAAATGTGATTTCCATTAGTTATTTTCAAGTCCAAGCGTATAATTTTCAATGGAAAAATGTTATTTCTTAAGTCACAAAATGTTTATTCATGATTGTCAAGAAATAACTTTATCAAGTAATAGTATACAATTGTCTAATCATGATTGATAATTTTGAAGTCAATATGTTCCATATTATTGTAAGTTTGTACAGCAAAGGACATTAAATAGTTATCAAGTTACCAACCACAAATATGTAATTCAACTCCAACTTACTGCCATACCCTTCGTTTGTGCATACCACAGATTAATCCAATTCACTCCACTTTCATTTCAACAGTGGTAAATCAAATCAACAAAGAAATAGTTAACCATGTCGGGAAATGCAATACCTTCAACACCACCACCACCACGATTCAAGTATGTCGACGCACCAAAAAAGGTTGAGAACACAAGCAGCCTTATATTCAACGACCCGGAAATTAACCCCAACTTGTTAAATCTGTGCGAATGTTGGGATAAAGTGTAGTTTAGTCAGGCAGATTTGCAGTGTTCAATGTACTTGGCCCATTTCGGTTAAGAAGCCATTAATGCAACACACTAATGGAGGACCAATTATACCTGCTCATTTGCCCAGTACGCAAGATCTGAATGGGTGGCCTGAAGCAGCAAAGGTTATTCTTAAGCATCAGATGTGTTACGTCAACGGTGATGTCAACGGATATGGGTGCATCATTCCACCTGAGTTGCTGAATTTCATTGACCCAAAACCAAGAATTCGTAATAGTAGCAGGATTTTTCTCCTACGACAGCGGCCAATCACTATTGCATGTGTAAATTCCACCGACACGTTTGAGGTGCTACAGGTCATGGCTCCAATATCCCACCTTCGAATATCCGTTATCCAAGGTTTGAAACTAGGTACACTAATCCTCCATATGTCGACAGTAAAAATTGAACCAGGAATTGCCCAAAACAGCAAATTGATTGTTGCGCACACTTTAATTATTATTTAGAACACAAGGGGGGTTTCACGACCATCTTTCGGGATAAATTACAAGCAACTTATGGAGGTTCATAACCCCACGTTAATTGTGTTGCTTGAGACACGTTGTGCTTACGAATTTGAATCCGATGTTATAGATTGCAAAATGTAAGGGAGTTGGATGTTAAAGTCCGATGGATTAGATGGCGGAACTATACTGTTGTGGAATATAGGGAAGCTACGAGTGAGGTGTAAGAACTCACAGTTGGGTTCAGTACTGCTTGTAACGGCTATTGCGAAAGAAATATAGCACCGATTTGCAAAATCTCTTTCCATCGACATTAATGTAGTAGTCTCGTCTTATTTAATGAACTAGGAGAGTCGTTAGTCGATGATAGTACTCTCATTGTTGTTGTGATTTATTTTTTTTCGATTGCTGTTGTATTATCTATCAATGTTTCAGTAATAAAGTAGCAGTTCAATTTGGTATTTTGTGAAATTTGTGTGCATGACAAAATTGAATATGACTTCATTGTATATGACTTGAGATGAATGACTTAAAAAGGCATAACACTGACTTTAAAAACATAAAACTATAACTTAAACAACATATAACAATGACTTTAATAACATATTTAACTATTTCAGTAAATGTGAGATGAATGATATCAATGACTTAAAAAGGAATAACTATAAGTTGAATATATAATATTACTTATGTAAAATACCATCAATAAGTCAAGTATAACCACCAACACACAAAATTGGTTGATGGTGCACAAGGGGGAACTAATTTTAAACCGTCCATGTACAATAGAGAGGAGGTTAGATAATGTCCTTCGTAGCAAAACACATTGTCTAAAATATGTACACAAATGACAGACACCAAGCTATCCAAATGTAACCCCATTATTATCCTAGTTATTTGCAGGTTTATCAAAGTCACAACCTTGTAGTAAACTAACATCATTGCTGTTGGCATCAAGAAGCTGCTTGACATCATTCTTCAATGTGTTAAAGTTATCCAATATATCGTCATTCAGCAGCCATTCCCTTTTCTCTTCGACCGGTGTCCTCTGAAAAGAAACAACAAGAAGCACATGAATGTAGATGCACAAAATATTATAAAAACAATATGAATGTGTTAAAAAGACGGTCTGAACATACAAGGCGATACTCAAATTGAAACCAACTCGCACAAGCCTTGATTGCAAGTAGCATACGCACACCACACGAGCTTCTGTAATGCCAAATAAAGACATCACATTTTAGGACAACAGTAGTATGATGAAACTTAAATTTCAGTGACTTCAAATTTGTTGGTTAAAAAACAGTAATTGTGAAACACTACCTTCCCAGCTGAAGAGAACAAAACACTATCAATATAAAATCTTACGACATCCGAACAACTTACCCATCTATTTGGTTCTCCATTTTCACAATTTTGTGTTCTCATGACAAGATGCAACCGGATTCCCAGCTTGGATCAACAGTTGTGAGGAACAAATCAACAGCAGCACATTACTAACCGACACAAAATTAAAAATTAAAACTATCATTGAGCAGAAGACAAGTTAAGCGATGTATGAAAACGTCTAAAGTAACATAATACTAACCAATTTCAGAAAAACTTTCTTATCCCTTACCCCATGTTGTAACCCAGCGGAGTCTATAATCCACATAGACTTTGTGTTTACTGAAACACCAACACATCACCAGTGCTTTACTTGAAGAACTGGGACAAAGATCTAATAATACAACACAATGGTCATACAACAACAAAGTAACACAACAACACTTGCATAATTGACTGAGTTCAGATTGGTAATAAAATGTACCACATCAAAACGGTCCGCTGCCATTCCATTGTATGGTTTACTATAAGTAGCACAATACTTTCTCAAAGACTCAAAAGCTGATATTTGTTCCTTAACTTGAAGGGCACGAATCTGTAATGCCAAAAAATAATTATCCATAACAACCTTTTAACCAAGCAAAACATAAAGGTAACCAACAAGGAAATAATATTGTAGAAAGCTATTTGCATACCATGAACATGGGGTCCATCATAAACCTAACACTTCGATCCCTGTACACTTTTTTCCATATGTTGGTGTACATCTCCACCGCAGCACGAACATACTGCATGTTGCAATAAACAATTACATGAGTAAAAGGCACATAAATAAATAACATAAGTAAGAGAGTGCAATGCATCCCCATATATTATATATGTTATCATCAACCCCGTCTACAGCTGAAGAAACTACAAATAAACAGTTGATAATTATTGCATAGTTGTTTCAAGCACTCAACATTGGTTTATCCCTACAAAAAAAAATCATTATTATTTTCAAAAAGTCATGTGTTTTTATAAAACTAAAATTAGAAGATGTAAATGAACAGCCATTAAGTACTTACTCAAGTACATCGCCACCAGAAGATCTGCCATCCAATATCAAACCACCCATTAGTTTCACATACTTGATAAGCTTCGTTGTAGTATTCGGGCTCTTCCTTGGATATGGATCATGCGTAAAGGTTGTATCTCTAAGTTGTAGGCTCGGCTTAGTCCCCCTTCTTTCCCTAGACTTACAACCTTTAGTTGAAATAGCAGCATTCTCAGTAGCAGTAACGTTGGACTGGTTCACTGATTCAGTTCATTGTCCTCTTTATCACGCTCTTCCGATTGCTGTAGCGGTTCAACAGTACTATCATGACCCCGATCATCTACAGCAAGGTTGTCAGGTTCCGTACATTGTTCTGTGTGCTCATCGTGTTGTCCACTGGTATCGTCAAATGACTCAATATGAGATTGATTCTCCTCTTGAAGTGGTTGTTGATTTATGTCAGGAGGATGGACATTGGTATCGTCCAAACCCCCTTCTTCGGTACTATTCAAATTGAACTTTAGTCTACAAACATCATAATCATAACCCTCAATGCCTACATCATTGTTCTCAATAACACTAAGTGCAGGGGTATTTTCATCAGGTGGAGGGACAATAGGAGGATCAATAGGGTAACTCCGTTGCTCTTCATCAAATTGCATTATTTCACGTTCAATCCAATTTTCAGTTCCAAAACCAATGACACCATCTCCGGTCTTTTAAAATCCCTTGCAAATTTGCAAAATATTGAAAATAGTGTATGGTGTCACTTTGCCATCGTTGTCATTAGCAGGAACAAGTTGGCCTTCATTACATAGCTGGCTTCGTCCAAGACGTTCACCAAATATCGTATCAGATAAAGCATCACCACTTGTAGTTGTTCGCACGTCTTCCTTAGAAGACCCTTTTTGCAGAAGCTTTTTTTTCTTCTTCTTATTGGTAACAACATCAGCCCTCTTTCATTTGTTGTGATTCATCTCCTTTCCCTTAGTTGGAGACTCTAACAAAACTTCAATGGTTATCTTCTTCTTCTTCTTATCCTTCATTTTCTTTGCCTTTGGACTTCCGAGTACACACTTAGCTTACTTCGCAAGCTTCCTTAAATAAGGATTAGTCTTATCAGAAGGGCCCATTCTTCTATTAAACTACGGTCGCGGCATTTCATCTTCATCATCTGAGTGCTCTTCATATCCACATCCGAGTCCGTTAACATAGCGCTTATCGGGAGGCATCTCCCCCATTCCCATTGCGTTTAACACATAAGATGCAACCTACCAACAAGCATTAAACAAAATCTCAATAACTGTTTAGCAAAAGTAGTGTCACAGGTTCTTAACAAACTTATATAGGACAAACAATTAACAAACATTACCTCCTTGACAAAAGATTGCGGGCCCATGGTGTCTCTGGCAGCAAGAAGGTGTTGTTCACCATAAGCTACGTCAATACACTGCTCATACCAACCGCATGAATTAAAAGAGGAAAAGAATTAAAATAGATTAATCAAATACTACAAAAAGAAATGGATACTTACCCCAATACGCCCAAAATCAACTAGAACAAGTCCCCAAGTAGGGTGTGGGATTCGATCATGTTTCGCAACAACATTAACATCTTGTGTCTTCCAAACTCTAACACGGGGGAATACCCCCCAATCAATTGGTGGTCTATTTAAACGATCAAGATATAGAATCTACAACAAAACAAAAAAAATATTGATATGACAACTAACAAATTTCATCAAACTAATAACATAAAATATAAGAATGCCAACTTACTGCTAGAAAGTACGTGCATCCACCACAACCCTTAGCAAACCCATGACAGTAAAAGCTAAGAGCAAAAGTACGGCCTGCACTCATCAGCTACTCTAACACAAATCCACACCAATCATAATTACATGCATCAAGTGCAACCGAAACAACAGGATACACGTCAGCTGGAATCTTAGCACACGTCGTCGGAAAAAGAACATCACTAAGAACAACTGCCAAAAAAGCCCTCTTAAACTCTAACTCATCTTTCTCACGCTTTCCCCGTCGATCAAGTGTTTGGATCACCTTAGACAATGGAACAATAACATTACCCTTTTTAGTGATAACACCATAGTTGTCATACAAATCCTGTTTGCATTGTTGAAACTTTACACTTGTTTCGCTGCGGGGAACTTTCTTGGAACCTGATGGTAATCCAAACACCCAGTGCACCAGCTCTTTGCTGAGCGATATGCGTTGTCCAGGGGAAATATTCAGAACCTTTCTAACTAGGTCAAGTTTAGACATCAACCATTAGCACAATGTCCTCGGAAGACTTTTACCAGGAACGAAGATTAAGAATGCCACCAAACCCCATTTCCTTAGCCCACCTAACCTCCAAGTCATCAAACTTAGATACAATAGCCCCAACAGTGTGCACCTTACAATTGACATTAGGGGGTGCCCCACCACATTCATCATGCTGTCTAAAGACAACCTCATCTCGAAAATTAACCCGACCTCCTTTTGTTAAGTCATAATCCTGCAATTCATAATTATCGCAATTACTAACGTGATTAGAAAACACTAGTGATGTATGTCAACTGAGGTAAAAACTGTTTTATTTTACTCACGTCAAATATTGCCGGATCATTGACATTAATAGTAATTCCTTCAACACTTTCCTACAAAAAAAGTCAACAAAACAAATGACAACCTACCCAATGATCATTTTGGCAAAAAAAATGGATACTTTTATATTAATATTACCTTTTCACAATCTTCAACCTCAGGATCGTACTCCTCGTCTTCTTGATCACCATCAATATCATAGTCCTCTTCTTTTTCCTTCGTCTTCTGTGTTGCCTTCTTTGCACGTTTGCGACTTACCTAAAAAATATTAACGTGGGAAAATTATACGCAACCACCATTAAAAATACTATGAAACAATAAGAAAATAAAATATAGGGCCTAAAACCAGCTGTACCACAAGTCCACCTCACACACCTCATCGATCACATACAACAACAACAATTATAATCCAGAAGAATAAAACCTTCCATGTGTTATACCCCAACAAACGAAAACGACAAATCTAATATTATTTCACAAATAAAATAAGTTGACATGAAAGACATGAATACATCACATAAACAAACCTGATACGGGTAAAATAAACCAACCAAAGTACACACAATTTACAATCACATGACCATAGTCATAATGTTAATAATACATAATATTGTAAAACCGAGAACCTGAATCATATCAATGACCTAGTGAGGCTCAATAGACAACAAATTATTATAAATTAACAGCATCCCCCAACTTAAATAACCCAACCTGCAACTCAATGGTTGCAATAGCATATCAAAGGAATAAAACTCATTATTAAAAATCAACGAATACAATTTCTAAAAAAAGAAAGAAAAAGATAACAGAACAACACACAACATTAGTTAAAAATCAATTTCTTTATAAACTGAATAGTTGATTATCGAATACAAAACATTGTACTCTTGTCCAACCAATACGCCAACAACAAAAATACATATATATATATATATATATATATATATATATATATATATATATATACACAATAAAAATAACAAAGAAGAAAATATGAATAAAAGTAATAACAAAAATCAACAGTAACAAGTACACAATGACAANTGAAATAAAATAGTGTAACCAAGACTTCCACACAAAAAAAAAAATCATTTAACAATATACCTTCGATCGAGAATAGTTACCTTCCGCATCATCATAAGATACTTTAACATTTTTAACAACCTTTTGTTTCCCAACATTCCCCTTCTTCTTGACATTCCCCTTCTTTCCCTTTGTTTGATCTATATCTTAGGTCTAAACTAAGTGCTTGGACTTAAGATAGATTGATAGAGTAGAAAAACGTAGCAAAGGAACACTCACAATGCTTCGTAATTCCGGAAATCCTAACTTTAGATAGGAACACTCACAATCTAAACTCTAGTGCGTTTTATTGCTTATGTGAACACTCAACACAAACACCAAAACAATGGTGAATAATTGAAGCTTTTAACTCTCAAAATTATTCAGAAAAACTTGAAGAATTTCGTGCAACAATCTCACACTAAAATCACTCGTAAAACACAATGTGTATTTTTTATTTTAAACTTGTAATCTGAATTTTTATTATTGAAACAATCGAGTATTTATAACAATATTACTACTAGATATCCTAAATTAACCAACTAATCCTAGACTTTAGCCCTAAGCCAAGTAAATCTAGGAAAACAAGGAAAATCTCCTAAAAAACACGGAAATACGCTTAAACCGACCTAGTTTAGGATTCCTAAAAGATATGCCGGAATCTTGTTCCTTTTCCGACCAAATTTCGAAAACCATTCTAAGGAACGAACTACAATTTGACTAAACAAAGTTGACTTGGTCAAACAACAAAGAAAACACGGACAACCAAGTTGCCCAACACACTTGTTCACTCGCCAAATCACCGCCATACTGAATAAGGTGTTTTTGCCCAATTTTGAAGGACTTCTATTTTCGAGAACTTCAAGAAACCTTTGAAGCTTCAATCTTTTTTTCAAGAAACCTCCATTTTTGTGTTTCCCATGCTTGATTCCATCAACCATGATCATAAAGACTCACTAAGAAATTCACAAAACATCACAAAACACCATATGGGAAAACCCTACCAAGTGGAGTGGGACGAAAACCCATAGGCTCAACAACAAATCTATCCCTTAGCTAAACCAACGTCCCTAATGGCCTTAGACCATTATCCAAGCATTATTAGATTTAGGCAACAATGACCATGAGCCAAGACAAGGCGATGGAACCCTAATCCACGCATACCATGAATCTCAAAACGACTCAATATTAGCTCTTTGTCTTCAATGCTTGAATCTGCTTCCTGATCATCTTCCCTTTCTTCAAAAGGAATTGTCCTCAATTCTTGAATCTGCTTATCATCTAAGTAAGGACTCAAATCCCCAATGTTGAAGGTGCTAGCCACGCCATATTCATCTCCAATGTCTAGCTTGTAAGCATTGTCACCATACTTCTCTAAAACCTTGAAAGGACCCTCTGCCCTAGGCATGAGCTTGTGCTTGCGTTTGCCAGGGAACCTTTCTTTTCTGAGGTGCACCCAAACCAAATCACCTGGATTGAAGGACCTAGGCTTGCGTCGTTTATTAGCATTCCTCTTGTACATCTCATTGACCTTCTCAATCCTTGCTTTGATTTGCGCATGTAACTTCATCATATTCTCAGCTTGCTTCTTTGCATCCTCATGTATATACTCATTCTTTGGGATATCAATTAGGTCTATAGGAACGTGCGGATTCACCCCATATACTACCTCAAATGGCGAGTGTTGAGTAGCATAAGTTGGAGTCCTATTGTATGCAAACTCTGCATGACACAACTTCACATCCCAATCTTTACCAGTCTTGCTTACCAATCCTCTCAACAATGATCCAATTGTTCTATTTGTAACCTCTGTTTGTCCGTCAGTTTGTGGGTGATGAGAGGTGCTAAATAAGAGCTTAGTACCTACCAATTTCCATAAACCTTTCCAAAAGTAGCTCAAAAACTTACTATCTCTATCAGAAACGATCGTTTTTGGTATGCCATGTAGCCTAACAATCTCCTTGAAGTATAGAGAAGCCACGCCAATTGCATCTTCAGTTTTATGACAAGCTATGAAGTGCGCCATCTTGGAAAACCTATCAACCACCACCATGATTGAATCCTTGCCTCTCTGTGTTCTAGGTAAGGCCACAATGAAATCCATGCTCACGTCTTCCCAAGGTCTCTGTGGAACTGGAAGTGGAGTATACAAACCCTTGTGAAACGTGCTCTTGGCTCTTTGACAAGTACCACAACGAGCAAGAATAGTATGTACATCACCAACCATCTTTGGCCAATAAAAATGTTCTTGCAACAATTCAACAGTCTTGTTTATGCCAAAGTGTCCAGCTAGTCCTCCCCCATGAGCTTCTCTTACCAATAGTTCACGAATTGCACACTTAGGTATGCAAAGTTTGTTTCCCTTGAATAAGAAACCTTCCACAATATTGTAATGGCTACTTGGATTTTGCGCACACTGGTGAAAAATGTCTCCAAAGTCCGAATCCTTCTCATAATATTCCTTGATGATTTCGAACCCTAAAACTCTAGAATCCACCATTGCAATCAAATTATGTCTCCTTGAAAGAGCATCCGCCACAACATTAGCCTTGCCTGCCTTATATTTTGCAGAGAAAGTAAAAGATTGTAAGAACTCAACCCACTTTGCGTGCCTTGCATTCAACTTCTGTTGGCTATTGATATGTCTCAATGAGTCATGATCAGAATGAAGAACAAAAGGTTGTGGACGCAAATAGTGACTCCAATGATCCAATGCCCTGATCATGGCATAGAACTCCTTGTCATATGTGGAATAGTTCAACTTTCCTCCACTCAGCTTTTCACTGAAATAGGACACTGGCCTTCCTCCTTGTATGAGAACTGCGCCAATCCCTGCACCACTTGCATCACACTCAACCTCAAAAGGCTTAGTGAAATCAGGCAATGCTAGAATAGGTGCGTTACACATCTTGTCCTTCACCAATTCAAAGGCTTGTTGCGCTTGTCTAGTCCACTCAAACTTCCCTTGTTTCGTACATTCAGTTATAGGACTCATAATAGTGCTAAAATTTCGAATGAATCTCCTATAGAATGATGCTAAGCCATGGAAAGATCTCACTTGAGTAACTGTTGTTGGAACTGGCCATGATGCTATAGCTTCAACTTTCTGTGGATCTACCTTGATACCCTCATGTGAAACAATGTAGCCTAGAAAGCTAATCTCCTTTTGCATGAAATCACACTTCTCTAGCTTCCCATAGAGCTTTTGTTTCCTTAAAGTCTCAAACACTTGGCGCAAATGACCCATGTGTTCATCTTCGTTTTTGCTATACACCAATATGTCATCAAGGTAAACTACAACAAATTTACCAATGAAAGGACGCAATACCTCATTCATAAGTCTCATGAAAGTGCTAGGTGCATTCGTCAATCCAAAAGGCATGACCATCCATTCATACAACCCATGTTTGGTCTTGAAAGCAGTTTTCCATTCATCCCCTTCCCTCATACGTATTTGGTGATAACCACTACGTAAATCCACCTTTGAAAATAGCTTGGAACCACTCAATTCATCTAAAAGATCATCCAATCTAGGGATAGGAAACCTATACTTCACTGTGATGTGATTCACAGCTCTACTATCAATGCACATACGCCATGTTCCATCCTTCTTTGGAACCAACAACGTGGGAACTGCGCAAGGGCTCATGCTTTCCCTCACATATCCTCGTTCCATCAACTCGTCAATTTGTCTCTGTAACTCTTTTGTCTCCTCTGGGTTGCATCTATAAGGAGGCTTATTTGGGATAGGAGCTCCAGGGATCAAATCAATTTGATGTTCAATACCTCTTATTGGGGGTAATCCTTGAGGCAAATCTGCCGGAAACACATCCTCAAAATCACGAAGTAAGGCTCGTAATTGTGGGTGTTCAACTTCGTCAAAAGTCTTCACTTCCTTGGCTAGAAGTAGATACGCCACGTTTTGATCAACCATAACCCTTTCAAATTGTTTCCTAGTAGCAAATTACACCTTATTGTCAACCTTGGTCGCCTCCTTGTGCCGTTTTCTGAGTTCACTAGGCGTAAGTGGAAACAAAGCCTTGGTCTTGCCATCCTTGACGACGTTGTATACGTTAATCTTACCATCATGCACAGTTTTTCGATCAAATTGCCAAGGTCTACCCAACAATATATCACACGCATCCATAGGCACAACATCACACAATACTTCATCATGATAGTTGCCAATTGCAAAATTAATCAAGGCTTGCTTACGGACCCTAACTTCATTGACATCATCTAACCACTTAAGTTTGTATGGCTTAGGGTGTCTCGTTGTTTTTAATTGCAACTTGTCCGTCAACTTTGATGATATAACATTAGCACAACTACCACCATCTATAATGAGGTTGCATTTAGTATCGTTTACCTTGCAACGAGTGTGAAAGATGTTTTCACGTTGATCCTCATCTACGGTTTTTGAGTGCAATACCCTTCTAAGGACCAAATTGTTCTCATAAGGCTCCCCCTCTTGTTCCTCGTCACTTTCTGGGTGGCATTCTTCCATGTCACTCCCTTCTTCCTCAAGATTGTTATCCTCAAGGGCATCAATCTCTTGGATTTCACGAATTGTCAAGGTTCTCAAAGTTGGACAATCCTTTTTGTAGTGACCATAACCCTTGCACTTGAAACAAGTCACCTTAGGAACACCATCTTCCAAAGTTTCGGTTCTTTTGCCCTTATCCATACTAGGAGTCACGTTCTTCTTAGGCTCAACCTTAGATTCATTGGTTGATGAAGCANCTAGAAGTCTTGAAGCCTTGATATGGCTTCATGGTTGGTTTGGACACTCCACGCTTCCTTTGTTTTTCTAAGATCACCGCCGTTTTACTCACTTCATCAAAAGATAGATTTGGTTGCAATTCTATCTTGTCACGAATATCTAGATTTAAACCTCCAATGAAACGAGCAATCCTTTGTTCCTCCCTTTCTTCAATCTCACATTGCATAGTTAGCTTTTCAAAGTCGGCAATATAATCCTCCATGGTCTTCGTACCTTGTTTCAATGTAGCCAACTTAATGTATAAATCTTGTTGATAATTTGAAGGAACGAATCTTTTCCTTAGGATCTTCTTAAGTTTCTCCCAAGTTTCAATCTTTCTCTTGCCTTCACGTTGCCTATTCTTCTTAACTCCATTAAACCACATGGACGCATACTTAGACAACTTAGCCACGGAAATTTTGTACTTCTTCTCCTCGTTGGTGCCTTTGAACTCAAAGTACCGTTCAAATGCAAGCTCCCATTCAAGGTAGGCCTCAACGTCACCTTGGCCATCAAATTCCCCAACTTCAAACTTCAAACCACGATCATCATCTGGGGGTTTAAGGTTACCCTTCATATGAATCACTTCCATAAATAATAATCCTAGGAACAAAACTTGAAGTTTTTTTGTTTGTTCCGCAAGTTGATTGAAAAGTTCGACGTTCACCGTCTCTTTTGACGAATTTCCTTCACTAGCCATGGGTTAAAACTGCAGCTCTGATACCACTTGATCTATATCTTAGGTCTAAACTAAGTGCTTGGACTTAAGATAGATTGATAGAGTAGAGAAACGTAGCAAAGGAACACTCACAATGCTTTGTAATTCCGGAAATCCTAGCTTTAGATAGGAACACTTACAATCTAAACTCTAGTGCGTTTTATTGCTTATGTGAACACTCAACACAAACACCAAAACAATGGTGAATAATTGAAGCTTTTAACTCTCAAAAATTATTCAGAAAAACTTGAAGAATTTCGTGCAACAATCTCACACAAAAATCACTCGTAAAACACAATGTGTATTTTTTATTTTAAACTTGTAATCTGAATTTTTATTATTGAAACAATCGAGTATTTATAACAATATTACTAATAGATATCCTAAATTAACCAACTAATCCTAGACTTTAGCCCTAAGCCAAGTAAATCTAGGAAAACAAGGAAAATCTCCTAAAAAACACGGAAATACGCTTAAACCGACCTAGTTTAGGATTCCTAAAAGATATGCCGGAATCTTGTTCCTTTTCCGACCAAATTTCGAAAACCATTCTAAGGAACGAACTACAATTTGACTAAACAAAGTTGACTTGGTCAAACAACAAAGAAAACACGGACAACCAAGTTGCCCAACACACTTGTTCACACGCCAAATCACCGCCATACTGAATAAGGTGTTTTTGCGCAGTTTTGAAGGACTTCTATTTTCGAGAACTTCAAGAAACCTTTGAAGCTTCAATCTTTTTTTCAAGAAACCTCCATTTTTGTGTTTCTCATGCTTGATTCCATCAACCATGATCATAAAGACTCACTAAGAAATTCACAAAACATCACAAAATACCATATGGGAAAACCCTACCAAGTAGAGTGGGAAGAAAACCCATAGGCTCAACAACAAATCTATCCCTTAGCTAAACCAACGTTCCTAATGGCCTTAGACCATTATCCAAGCATTATTAGATTTAGGCAACAATGACCATGAGCCAAGCCAAGGCCATGGAACCCTAATCCACGCATACCATGAATCTCAAAACGACTCAATATTAGCTCTTTGTCTTCAATGCTTGAATCTGCTTCCTTCTTTCCCTTTGTTGATGTTGATTCTTTTTTGGATGCCATCAACAGATACGACACCTAAAAATATTATAAATAACATTGATTAATCGTCCATAGCTATTGCAACTGGAACTAAAACTCAAGCTTAAAGTTTAAAGTTGCATGTTCAAATTAGAAATTTGTGCAACCATTGTTATAATTAAATTTTCACAACTAAAACAATCACATTATACCATACAATCAATTCACAAGTGTGGGTGGGCAGAACATTGAGCTTGTGTTAGACATGAATATGACAATGTATCCTACATACATGATATAATTATATAGTTAAATACCCGATTAGCTGCACTCTAATTAAGGATGTCAGTGTTAAGTCATTGAGTCATTGGCATCCCAGCATTTAAAACATCATTAAGTAGTTGTTTCATGATCGTTCATTGAAAACACCAACCAGTTTACTCATTTAGATGATTAATAAGTGATTAATGGACTGATAGATAGAAGCTTTGAATCAAGAATGGCAAAATAGTATACAAATAAATGTAAGAGCATTATCATAGCTCATTATGATCGGGCGTTCTAGGAAAATATCAAGCCAGAAAAATGATTAATAAGTGATTAATGGAGTAATGAATAATCTATTTGATTCGAAATACTGAACCAAAAATGGTAATACAGTACATCAATGATATTACTCTTCTTATTTCAATGGAAAATGACAGCTCTTGCTACTTTTGACTTGATTATTATCATGGGAATCAATAAATAAACCAAAAGGTAGCACAAAAGTTTAATACTGTAAAAGAAACTATTATGAACTAAAGTAAATTTCAGTAAACAAAATATTTGTAAGGTAAGACAAAGACCCTGGATTTGGAAATTAAAACAATTTCACTATAATCGATCTTACAAAACAAACTAATAGAAAAAATAACAAAAAGAAGATATGCATATAAGTAAAAGCAACAATGTTACAGGTTGCTTTCTTATTTGATGCTTAAAACCATCTTACAACATATGACAAGTGTGGGTGGGCAGAACATATAAAAACAAATATATTTCATTTGTTAATTCAATTCAAATTAAGAACTGATGTTCAACAATCAAGCTACTCACACTTCAAATACTAAAATCTCTTACAAAGGACCACACTGAAGATGAATTTTTAACACACAAAAACTAATCGAAATTCTAATTAAGTTTCATCAAATAACCCAAAACTTGTCTAGAATTAAGTCACATTTAATAAAATAATCCTAACATAATAACAAATAATCCAAAAATTTACTCAAACAACCCCAAATAGATCGTCAATCAAATTACTTTTACTCAAAAAATCACGACCAAACCGAATTTCAAATTCCATTTACTGCAATAATGACATGCAATTCGAAATTGAAAATAAAATTACCGAAATAATCACCAAAGTCAATGAATTTCAGATTACATTTGACCTAATCCAAATTCATATTTATTTCAACAAATTCATATTGATTTATAAAAATAATTTTTACCCAACGATGAATACCCAAATTGATGAAATTGAAAACATAATTCAACTAACCAAAACCTACTCATAAATCATATGAATTTGCTAATACAGTCACAAACTAATCGAAATTTAATGACAATTATTCAATTAAAGACATACCTTTGTTATCATTTACCACCCTTCACTTCATGACACTATCAACTACGAATGAACAACACCTTCAATTGTAATCCACCTTTGAAATTATTCAATGAGGAGAATAAAAAAATTGGGGAGGATATGCTATAGAGAGAGAATAATTTACAAAGATACAATGAGCTTTTCTTTTTTTTTTTTACTAACCTATGGTCAAAGTCTATAGTTTCAAAAATAAAAAAAATTTGAAATTCAAAAAGTTAGAGAGAGAATGGAAAGAAATTTCATTCCTTCAATTACTTCACTCCCTTCTCATTCACACGTGCATGCTTGAGGGATTTTGACATAAACACCCTCCTGTGGGATGTTTTATCCCAGAAATTATTCAATGAGGAGAATAAAAAAATTAGGGAGGATATGCTATAGTGAGAGAATAATTTACAAGATACAATGAGCTTTTTTTTCTTTTTTACTAACCTATGGTCAAAGTCTATAGTTTCAAAAATAAAAAAAATTTGAAATTCAAAAAGTTAGAGAGAGAATGGAAAGAAATTCCATTCCTTCAATTACTTCACTCCCTTCTCATTCACACGTGCATGCTTGAGGGATTTTGACATAAACACCCTCCTGTGGGATGTTTTATCCCAGAAATTATTCAATGAGGAGAATAAAAAAATTAGGGAGGATATGCTATAGTGAGAGAATAATTTACAAGATACAATGAGCTTTTTTTTCTTTTTTACTAACCTATGGTCAAAGTCTATAGTTTCAAAAATAAAAAAAATTTGAAATTCAAAAAGTTAGAGAGAGAATGGAAAGAAATTCCATTCCTTCAATAACTCCACTCCTTTCTCATTCACACGTGCATGCTTGAGGGATTTTGACATAAACACCCTCCTATGGGATGTTTTATCCCAGAACAAATATGGGACTATCAGGCCTCTAGGAATTATACGGGGACTTCGTAGATATAATAATAACTCTATCATCTTTAACATATGTGGGGACCTATTATCTCACATTAATCACCTTAATTATCTACACAACAATTACATGCAATTATCATAATGATTATGCTCTATTCTTATTTAGGCCCTGTTCTTTTGGACTAAAACGGAGCTGAGATTAACTGAACTGAACTGAACTGAATTGATCTGAATTGAAGTGAGTTGAATTGAACTGAAGTGGACTGAAATGAAGTATTAATTTTAATGGAGATGAGCTGAGCTGAACTGAATTAAACTAAAATAAATAGAGCTGAACTGAACTGAAATGCCAAAAATTTAAGTCCAAAAGAACAGGGCCTTACTCTTGAAGGAAACATTTTGGCTTCCTCCGAAATTCCAATTCTGATATATATTTTTATATATTTTGGTAAATTAAAATCTATCATATCTTTTACTCCCTCCGTTCCTTGAATATCATGCCAGTTGTATTTTTTTAAACTCACTACTACATATAAGACATTTTGCAACCCCTAAAAAACCATTGCAAAAGGCCTAAAAAACGTTACAAAAACTTTTAGCAACAGTCATATAACCGTTGCATTCTTTGGCGTAGCAAAAGCTCTTTTGCAACGGTTTTTTATACTTTTGGCAACGGTTATACTTTAACCGCTGCAAAACGTTTGTAGCAACGGTCCTTTAGACCTTTTGCAACGGTTACACATTACCTTAGTAAAACACTTTTTGCAATGATTGTTTGGAGTTTTTGTAACGATCTTTGATGAACCGTTGCAACAAGTTTATTTTTTTGCAACTTATATATGAAGTTATTGCAACGGTTTTTTCATTTGGACCGTTGCTAAAACTCCATTATTGTTTTAAAATAATAATAATAATAATAATAATAATAACAATAATAATAATAATAATAATAATAAATTATTAAATAAAGAAACAATAACAACATCAATAATTTATTATTATTAATTTAATTATGATGGTTAATTGTAGTGTACATGTACATATTTCCCTATTCTTAGGATTATATCCAATACTACTAAATAGAATACACACACAAGACAAGCTATGTAACAAAAAACTTTGTTGTTTTCAAAACTAAATTAGCCTTAACCAGCCTCCTTTGCCATGACTCTCTTCATTCCCATCATTTTGCCTTCAATTTAGCCTCAAATTTGGAAATTATGATACCGCCTCCCTTGATTTTTCTTGTGCTCATCACATGTAATTGGAGTTGAAGTTAGCCTGTCAAGCATGAAGGTTCACAATATAAAGTTACCATTCATCAACTTGTCACAATTCCTTTGCTTTTCAAAAGCTCATCTCCAAAGAAACTAATTAAAAAACACAAAACCAATTAAAAAAAATTACAATGGCCACTTATACCAAAGAAACTAAAAATTGAAAAAGAGAAAGGAAAGAAAGCAATATAAGCAATAAATTAGAGTGAGTTTCTTCTAGCATAGGGTAGGTCGATTATTAGTACTACTATCACAACATACTCTTCCTTTTCTCTATCATACCTACTTCTCTATTGTAGACTTCAATTTGTGATGGACATGCAATGAATTGAATTTGTTTTACGTGGATCGATTTGATGTTCAAAGAGGCTCATTTTATGAGTTTTATAAGAAAAGAATAGACTAATATGCTCAATTATGGCACATTAAATTGTATACTCAGCTAAGAATCTCTTTAAAACAAACTATGCAAATTACTAAAGAAACTGACAGCACCTCCCTTAATCTGGGACAAAACCACTCGACTTTGACTTCATTTTTTAGCCTGCATTCATCACACATTCACACCATGTCTCAACTACAACATTCCTTGATACTAAATCAAACAATATAATCAATCACAAAGCAAATATACCGTCCTCAATAAAACTTAAATTCATAAAGCACATACAAAAGAAACTTAGCTGGTACTCAGAAATTAGATATATACTCATAAACAATTACAAGGCATAATCAATATACTCTAGTACTGCTACTGCTACTGCTACTCTAGTATTCCCATTTTCATTTTGGTTTAAGTATAAAAAAGGGAGTTCTGGTACATTACTACGTACCTTGTTTCCCATTCTGGGTAAATAAGGTTGTGCAACCATGCTCAAACCCTTTTTTTTCTTTCCCACCAAGATCTGCCACTGAATTCTGCAATAACAATAAACATACTACTCAAATAATACAATAAAGCCGCTAGGTTGTTTGTAAATACACCCAATATCAACAATTAGAAATCATCAGCAACAATTATGTATAGTGATCCCATGAGGGCAAGTATATTAGATAAAGAGAACAAACTGAATCTTGAAAAAAGAAGCATACTTAGACACTAGTTTACAGGCTTCCCATAGAGTTATACTCTTAGTTAGCTATCTACTTAACCAGTGGAAGAGAGAGGTGGTTCACACTTTAGCCTCACAATAATATGACATTACTTAGTCATCCCAATTATTAATAGTGTCCATGTTTAGACCATTCAACCAAGATCGAGCTTTCTCCTTTAATGAAAATGGAAACATCATACGTCGTATGTAATCTTGAGATCCACCAGCTTGCTTGATTGTATTGCAGTACTGAATGAAGTTATTCAAATGTAAGTTCGGATCTTCTTTCATTGTGCCCGCAAACTGATTCCTTTCAACCATGTTCACCAAAGCTGGTTTCAATTCGAAATTCAGGGCCTCTATATCAGGAACTCGATATCCACCTCCCACTGTTGCAGAACTCGGCTGAGAATAGTCTTTTAAGGACCTTGCTTGTGGTGGTGGCGGCGGTGGTGCATCATCCCGTGGTGGGTTATTCTCATTGAGCTGATCCTGACATGTCTTCTTCTTTATCAGAACTATCGGAAATGTTCAATTCAGCAAATAATTGTGTCAAATCAACCAGTGTTCGTTCGGAAAAAATGCTTCTTCATGATCTCAACTTCCTTCTACGACTCCTCTTATGCAACGATCTTTCCGGTTCAGGATCATTCCAAACCGGCATACAACCTAATACCTGCACACAATCGAAGAGTTAAGGAAGAACGTGAAGGCTCCTTGAGGTGAAGAAATAAAACTGAAAATAAAAATAAAAGAACACTTTAAACCCGACTAATAGAATTAAAAATTGCCTCCCCGGCAACGGCGCCAAAATTTGAACAGGTTGTCGCACACCTCTCAAAAATAACCGAACAACACTAACTAATATAGCTAGGGAAGTAGGGATCGAATCCTCAGGGAAGCTATTAAAGTCTACTAGCTCTAAAAAGCCTAAAGCGTGTAATGGGCCTTGGTGGAAATTTCGGTAAATGATTTCTAAAACTAAGAAGACTAAGGATTGAAACTAAAGAAATGACGGGAAAAATTACGATTAAACTCTATAAATGGAAACCTAGGGCTATTGGTTCACTATGATCAATCAACAAACTCAATTAACGCTCACTAATCAATTCATTGGCATTCATTGAACTAGGGCTCACTAATTCTCTCGAACTTAGACTCCCTCAAAACTCCTTTACCGGCTCTCGCTCGCATAAATTCGTTTTTGCCTATTATTCAGTGGTCTAATTGTGGTAATCTTACCTCTCGGCCTCGATTTCAACAATAACCTAACTTACAACTAAATCTGGCCACAATTTAATTGCAATCGCTAGAAATCAATAATAGGAATTCAATTAGAAGCCAAAAACTAATTAGAAAACTTAATTTAAATTCAAGTCATGATCATAGATCCCCTAACCCTAGACAAAACGACTACTCACTCATAATTAAGGGAACAAAAGCAAAATTGAAATTAAATAACATGATCAAGAACAAGAAATTAATTAAAACTAAATTATTTACTAATAAAACTAAATTAAGAAGAAAAACAACAAAACTAATTAATCTAGACTAAACACTAAGAAATTAAAGAGAAACATGAAATTAAAAGGATTGAAAAGCATAAGGAAAGAAATTACCAAAATATAGATTGAATTGCATTGATTGAAAGCTTGAATTCATGAACAAAATAATTAAACCNGAACAAAATAATCAAACCTAAAATTCTAGAGAGAAAAAGTGATTTTGGATCCTAGGTCTAAAAAAATGATAAAAACTAGTTAGGTTCGTGCCCCTTTTACAATCTATATATATAGTAATTTGGGTTTTATTAAAATAAAACCCACGAAGCAAAACCGCGCGGAAAAGTCAATCGGAGCGAGAAAACGGCGACCTGCGCCCGCATAGAGGAATGACCTGCGCCCGCAGCCTTCACGGTTTGGGACTTCTNTCCCTGCGCCTGCAGCTAGCCTATTTTGGCTTTTCTGAAGCTGCTGTTTTATGTTGCGCCCGCATAGAACATATGATGGTTAAAGGCTGCGCCCGCGCATGAAGCTTATACAACTACATTTTGACGATCTTCCTTAACTCTTCGCTCGATTCTTTGAATCTCATTTATGGCTTCTCGTAACTTGGCACACATCCCGAGTTAAGCACATTTGGACTCGTTTTAGCCTCCAATGACTTCATAACTCTCTATTACGCTCCTGTAACATATAAACAAAACCGAAAACCACGCGTAATAACCGAAAAAGTATAAAATAACCGCAAAAGGCTCTAAAAGTCAACTAAAGAAGCTAAAGACGTTCCAAAACATAACTTAACATCGAGATACGATATTTAATCAAAACAAAGCTATAAACTTAACTATTTAGCACAAGAATCAACCGAAAATGGGGGAAAAACACAACATAAAACATGTATATCAATGAACGTCATAATAGTGGTTTGTTTTTGTGTTTTAAAACTTTGTTACTTTAATCTTATTTTAGTTATTTGAATGTTGGGTATTTTAGGATATGTTATTTACTTTCTCTTACTATATTTATTTGAACATGAATGCTCTCCAACCTCAAACAATGAATGGTGAAGAAATATATTTAGCAGATAGCGCGACTACCCATACGATACTTTTAAATAAGAGATATTTTTCTCAATTGATGATGAATAATATAAGTGTGAGTACTATATCTAGTAGTACAAACATTGTTGAAGGCTCCGGAAGAGCAACTATATTGATGCCTATGGGAACAAATATTCAAAATCATTGATGCTTTATACTCTCCTAAGCCTCAAAGAAACTTATTGAGTTTTAAAGATATTCGTCAAAACGGATACCATAATGAGACAATAAGTGAGGCAAATAATGAATACCTTCAAATTACGAGTACAACCCAAGGCGCTAAGCATGTTTTGGAGAGATTATCTGCACTCTCCACGGGTTTGTACTACACAAAGATTAATGTTGTTGAGACATACATTATTGTAAACCCGGTTTGCGGGTACCTGAAAAAAGGGTAGGGCTTGAACACTAAAATTGACTACCCACAAAGTCTGGTACCCCTACTTTCGGGTACCCAAAAGTGCGTGTACCCGCTAATGCACACCCCTAACCAGAAGTTTACAGATAGCTTCACAGTTTGACATGACCGGTTAGACCATCCTAGTTCATTAATAATGCGAATGATAATTGAAAATTCACATGGACATTCTTTGAAGAGCCAGAGGATTCTTCAAAATGATTATTCCTGTGCTGCATGCTCCTGATATACATGATTTATATAGTGTTTTTCCCTCCTTTTCAGTCGATTTTTATGCTTAACAGTTGAGTTTGTGGCTTTATTTTGATTAAATATCGTTCTTTGGGGTTACTTTATGATTTTGAACGGTTTTAGTTGATTTATAGAGCTTTTAATGTTTATTATACGCTTTCTGCGTTATTATGCATGGCTTTCCGTTTGTTTTATGTGTTATAGGAGTTTAATAGGAGTTATGAAGTCACTAAAATCTTAAACGAGTCAAAATGGACTTGCCTCGGGATGTGTGCCATGGTACGAAAAGCTTCGAACGAGATTTGAAACAAATCGAGCGAAGAATTAAAGAAGATTGTCAAAAAGTAGCCCAGAAAAATCCATGCGGGCACAGCCCTTAAAAGGCTCTTCTTCTATGCGCTCGCAACATAGATGAAGCCCCTCAGAAGTCACTAAATAGGGCTCATGTGGGCGCAGGGAACATAATCATTTTGTTCTATGCGGGAGCAGGAGCCTTCCTTTGCAACCCGATGTTTTTCTTCGTGTTTTCGCGTGGGCTTTATTAATTTTAAGCTCAATGTAATATAAATAGGGACTAAGCTTTGTGGACGAATACACCTAGTTTTTTAGCGATTTTCAAAATTAGGAATCCTAAATTACTTTCTCTCTCTTGAATTAGTAGAATTAGTTTGTTAATCAACTTTACAATTCAATTCAGTTAATTTCAATTCAAGTTCTTCTTTGGTAATTTCTTTCCTTTTCTCCTTTAATTTCTTTTTAGTTTTAGTTTATAATTTAGTTTAGTTTATTTATTTTCTTAGTTTTATTTAGTTTGTTTTGTTTTATTTGGTTAATTAGTTTAATACTTAGTAATTAGTTTTTAGATTTAATCCTTGTTAATTAGTTTATGTTAATGATCATGATTATTAAATTTGTTTTAGTTCTTGTTTTTTTTTATAATTATGTGTGAGTAGTCTATTTTTCTAGGGTTAGGGGATCTATGAACATGTTATGAATTAATTTTATGTTTGTTAATTAGTTCTTAATTAGTAATTGAATTCCGGTTATTGATTTTTATTGATTGCAATTAAACTGTGGCCAGCTTTAGTTATGAGTTAGGTAATTCTCGAAATCGAGGCTGAGACGTAAGATTACCACAATAAGACCATTGAATAATAGGTAAAACAAAATTATGCGAGTGAGTGCCGGTAAAGGAGTTTTGAGGGAGCCTAAGTTCGAGAGAATTAGTGACCCCTAGTTCACTGAAAGTTATTGACTTGATTAATGAGTGTTTTATGAGTTTGTTGATTGTTCATAGTGAACCGACTGCCCTAGGTTTCCATTATTAGAGTTTAATTCGTAATTTCCGGCTATTTCTTTAGTTTTAATTTCCTTTGTAATCTAGTTTTTAGTTGTTTAGTCATATTTCAACCAAGGCCCATTGCACAGTTTAGACTTTTAAGAACTAATAGAATTTAATCGCTTCCCTAAGAATTCGATCCCTACTTCCCTAGCTATATTAGTTAGTGTTGTTCGATTATTTTTTAGAGGTGTGCGATAGCCTATTTCAAATTTTAGTGCCATTTCCAGGGAGGCAATTTTTAATTCTATTAGTCAGGTTTGAACTGTTCTTAATTTATGTTCTTAATTAGTTTAGTTCTTGTGCCCTAATTTATGTTCTTAATTAGTTTAGTAGCTTTTAATTAATTTGTTAGTTTTAATTACGTTTTTAGTTTTGTTTTATTTTATTGATTTGATTGCCTTATTTTTAGTCATGTGTGAGTAGTTTCCTTTCCAGGGTTAGGGGATCTATCCCATTAACTTGTTTCATGATTAATTAATTTGATTGTTGATGCTCTTGAATTCCTATTATCAAGTTATATTACTTTCAGTTAAATTATGGACAAGTTTAATTGTTAGTTAGATATTGTCGAAATCGATGCTGAAAGGTAAGATTACTACAATTAGATCACTGGGATAATAGGAAAAACAAGCCTAAGTAGCTCAATAATTGTGGAACAAAATATATTGTAGCTTGGAAATTAATGGGTCCTACAAATTTCCTTTTCACATTTTTTTCCTTCATTAAATATAAAACACAAAATAGGTTGTAGATCGGAAAATCCTTGTAGCTTGTCATTATAGGTGGTGGTAGCTTGAAAATATAGTAGCTTACAATATTTTCAAGATTGTAGCTTAGAATCTCATAATAAAAATGTAGCTTAGAAATGTGTTATGGCAACCAAAGCAATTTTACAAGGATTGTAACTTGTCGTTTGTCCTTTTGGACGCTTCTTTTTTCTTAGCTTTTATATAATGATGCAAATGCAAACATTTATATTTATAATTACGTGTGCACATGAAAATTTTTTTAAAAAAATTAGGCTTAAAATCTATTCTCGTATTGGAAATCATGGGCCCGGCCGAGTTTGGGCTTATCCTAGCTTAGAGCCCAAACAGTTTTGCCTAAAACCCGAAAAATTGTGACGGTCTTGGCTGGCAGTTTTGAACTAACCTCAAAGCCTTAAAATATGTCATCAAAGCCCGCATAAAGTTAAGGATACCATAGGTCCGAGACTTAATTCGGGCTCAACAAACATAGCCAAAACTAGTAAAAATTAAGGCCACATTAGGCTTGATCAAGTTTAATTCATTGAGACGAGTTAAACAAGATTTCATATGACGATGTTTTTTCTTAAGGATCTAAAATTTATAACAGTTGATTTAATTACCCTACTTTAATTATGTCTAATTAACAACATCATGGTTTACAATATTCAGATTCGGAATCCTATTTTCTGATATTGAAATTTGGGTATCAACTAAAATTGAAAATTTGAATTTTTCGAAATGAATCCAAATCACAAAATACACAATATGAAAACCTGAATAATTCAGATATGATTCTTTTTCAAAAAATACACACCCCTGTCAATGAATTTTGGTGTGGGATCTTTGTCAAAGCCTCAACTATAGGACATCTTAGATATTCATAAGGGAAGTTCACAATCACCTCATATATAGTACCTCTTCAGCGATACACTTGCAGTTGCTTTACCCATTCGTAAATGCTCGTCCATTGTGTCCCAAGTGAAACCGTATGCCAATTTCTTAGTTGCTTCTTGAACAGGCTATCGTACAACGCTCCAAAATAAACCCCATAACTACTATGTAACTAGGAAAACATGGGTCGAAACCATAGGAAGACATTGATTTGTACTAATTCCAAAAACTTAAACTGCTATATGAACCTTTGAGAATATATTGACTATGACGCTAATCAACACTACAAAAAATTAAACATGAACTTAACAAATTAAACTAAGCCTAGGACGATGGTTCACTTCGATCTAATAGCAAAACTATATGACAATCGATTAACATAACACATTACTCCGATCCTCTAAATTATGGCTCATGACTCTCGCTCTTGCTTAGACTCGTTTTTCCTATTGCCCTTTTGATAAATTGTCGGTTTCTTACCTTTTGGAATCAAAATCAACTATATCAAACATACAATTAAACCTAGCCAGTATTCAATTGCAAATTTGCAATCAATATAAATTGACAATAAGAATTTAAAGACTACATGAATTAAATTAATCGACTACAAAGCAATTTCATTCGGATGGTTCACGGATCCTCTATGCCTTAAAAATTAAAATACTCACTCATGATTTTAATAACAACAATAACAAAATCTAGGGAATGCATAATGAACAATAAATAAAACTGAGAACTTATAGCATAAACTAAAAGTAAAGAATTGAAGTAAAACCTAGAGTTGGATTGATCAATTGAATGAAAGTTATTTAACACAAGTTTTAGAGAGAGAAAACAAAGAAACTAGGAGTTGAAAAAACAAATCTAAAAATTATTATATGTTGACGTACAAAGACCTATGATAGAAGCTCTATTTCTACAAATTACAAAACAAGCTGGAAAAGGTCGAAAAATGCCCATCGGAGTATCCACCCCAGTCAACTTGGGGACACTGCACTCATCATGAGGTCACTGCCATGTGTCTTTTGAGACTCTCGTCTTTGCTCGTGTGCTCCAAAAATCAACTTGTATGCTTTCGACGGCTTCCAAACTAACTCCTAGCTTCCTCAAAGCTCCATAAATGTGGTTATGTCTCCTACTAACTTCTTGAAATATCAAAATAGCACAGAAATGGATACAAAGAACCTATTCTTGCAAGAAGAGACATTATAAAAAAAAAAAATGCTAGTAGAATCGGCCTAAAAGAGCAACAATTAATAAAGCCAGTAACCAATAGGGAACATGGATAAAATATGGATATGACAATGACTTATCAAACTCCCCCCAAGACAAACCTTTGCTTGTCCCTAAGCAAACCAAACCTGAAAAACAATGATTTCACCCCTAATAACTTTTTAAAACACTACCAACTCAAGCAATAATGAGCATGTGAATTTCAATGACAATAACATGCTTATGGCATTTATTTGTGATGCGAAACTCTCATACTTGCTACCAATAACATGCTTTTATCTTCTCTTTTCTTTCCCTCTAACATTTTCGAACTATGAGTTATGTTTCGTAATTTCTTCAATGAGATCATATGCAACATTGATTTATGAATCGAGTAACAGAATCTAGCAGTGCTTTACTCTCGTTTCCTATCCTATTGTAGAATGACTAGTCCAAGAGCCACTTCTCAAGACCGTGATGGGGAAAAAGCCTAAGCAACTCCTTAAACCTTTCCCATGCATCATAAAGTGACTCATTGCTCTCTTGATTGAAATTAGTGATTTGGCTCCTAAGAGTAGTAGTTCTCTCTGCAGGGTAGTACTTCTTATAGAATGTAAGAGCCAAATCATCCCAACTAATAATAGTGTCCATATTAAGCCCATTCGATCATGTACAAGCCCGTATTTCAATGAGAACGGAAACATCATTTATCGGATATGATCTTGTGCTAGGAAGAAACTAATCTGAAAATTATTCTAAGATGACGTACAAAGACCTAGGATAGAAGAACTATTTATACATGTTATAGAACAATTCGAAACAAACTGCAAAAATCCCATCGGAGCAGCCACCCTAGTTAGCCCGGGGGTCACTACACTCGTAATGGAGTTGCTGCCATGTGTCTTCCAAAACTCCTGTCTTTGCTCGTATGCTCAAAAACTCAACTTTTATGCTTCCAAAAAGCTTCCAAACTAATCCCTAGATTCCTCAAAGATCCATAATTGTGTTCATGACTCCTACTATCTTGCTAAAACCTCAAAATAGCACGAAAATCGATACAAAGCACCAATTTCTACAACAATACTGAACAAACACAAGAGGCAATAAAAGAAAGAAAATGTTAGCAGAATCGGCTCAAAAGTGCCACATTAGAGCCAAGGACCAACATGGGAGCGGGGATAAATTATGCATTATAACAATGCTTATCACTAATGTGCATTTCTTCATCGATGTGAACCCAAGGCACCCTTGCATTTTTACTGAAAGAACTTATCACTTCATGTCATTTATCCATGACACGGAAGAAAAGTTCACTTTTTACGCAAAACCTTCTATGAAAAGTATTTGCCTTGAACACTATGTTTAGGGTAAAGTAGTAATTGTACAAGCGAACTTTACCCTCTTTATGATTGTGATCTACCTTGCCACCTCGTCTAAATTTCGTTTTTTAGTTTTATTTTATGGAACTAGTTTTTTGAGAGGAATAGTTAGTAATGAACATTTCCATAATCTAGTTGCAATCATCTTCATTAGAGATAGATGAGGAACTAGAGAAGCTTAGTTGTTTTTTATATATAGATGAGAAAAAGGTTGGACTTTTACGTTTTTTTTTGCAGTATCTTTTGTTGGGGATTTAATAATGGGATTTTGGTTTATATTTAGGATAGTGGTTGAGGATGTATTAAATATGAGCTTGTTTTGTGTATTTATAATGCAAATGTTATGAAATGTTATTATTTTTATAACCACGTAAAGTTTGTAAGATTTGATAAGATTTTATGAATTTATGCGCATTGTGTTAAGATAAGGGTGTAAGAATGTATAAGATTTTATGATGTTTTTGGTTGTGTTAAATAAGGTTATGAGAATGTGTAACATTTTCAGATGTATTTTGGAGTGGTGGCTTAAAATAAAGGTGTAAGATATTGTTTACTGCACATCATTGAACCATGATTTCACTGTTTTCTTTATTCCTTTGCTTCTTTAATTACTAGATTAGCCTCCCGTGTGATGCACGGTTTTGATAAGAAAAAAATGAGAAATTGTTATAAAAATTCTTTCCACAACTATTCAATGAAAATGTAGGGAATAAAGGATTGCTTGAAAAGGATAAAAAAAAATTATGTTTGAAAAAAAAAGGAGAAAAGGTTAAAAAAAAAAAACAGTGTAGTGAGGAAACTTATGTAACATTTACATGAATTATTTCTCCCTCCATTTCCATTTGTTTGATACGTTTTAACTTCCACATATACTAACGCACTTGTTTGACCTTAAATATCTTTTGTTGTGTATATGTTAAACTTACAATAATTGGATATTAAATACGTACTCATTGAGAAGAATCAAGCAAGACCCTATATGAATATATTATGTTTTATATACTGAAAGTAATTTAAAAGATTCACCTGTCTTTTAAGTCAAGATTCTAAACGTATCAATCATTTTGGAACAAAGGGAGTACTATATTCAAAACTTATATTAAATTTGGTGTAAATTAAGAATTTCAAGGGAAAAAAAAGATGATGTCACATGTAGTTTTGGAGGGAAAAAAATTGGGAGTTTGACATGTGTAAGATGGTGATGTCATCAGTGGCCTGGTTTAGTAATTAGTTATAGATTATAGATAGGTTATAGAAGATTATAGTTTATAGATAGATTGAGTTGCATGAGTGCATCCTTATTATTCAGGATATATCCTTCCCATTTTCTCTCTCAATTCCTCTATTTGACAAATCACATTCTCTTCCCTCCAAATTACTTCCCACATCTTCATCTTTTTACTCATCCTCTTTCATATATATTTCCAACATCAATTATTATCCTTTCTCATGTTCTCTATATTATTCACATATTCCCCACCATATTTTCTCCTCTCTTATTTTATTTTTCTCGTAAATATGATATTATCATGAAAAAATGAAAAAATTGAAATTGTGTAAAAATACAGAAAAATTATATTCATTTTATAGAGAAATTTTTTTTTATGACCATTAGTATTTTTGGTTTTTTCAAATCAGTTACTGTTTACAAATTATAGCCGTTTTTTGGAACTTAAAAAGATTCCCTCAATCAAAAGATGACAAGTGTCGTCATCATTTCCATGGATTCTTTGAATTTTGCTGTGAAAAGCTTCACGTGTATTATTATTATTAACTTTTTCATGTTGTTTTTCAATAAATATGGCTCTTGGGGCGATGCATAAAAACCTTTTTAGGAAAGGATTGTGGTTTGATCCTACCTCTAAAAGCATACTTTTACCAATTTTAACCACACAGAGGAATAAAAAAAGGGGTAAAAAGGACAGCTGTAGACACCAAATTTAGTCCCCGGTCCCGTGGTAAGACTTCATGATAAACAATAAAACCCACTTCTCTAGATTATTGGACAATTGATGTTATTGGACTTAATTTTATTATTTTTCTTACATTACAAAATATTTTAAAAAAAAAAAAGGCCTATATATGTTATTGGATTTTTATATAAGCCCAATATTTGATTTAAAAAAAATTAAAAAAAAAAAAAGAATTTTAGCGTAACGCGACTTAGCTAGTGGCACTGACGCATCATCGTGACAAGCTAGCCAGCGCTAACTGCGTAGTGTGACAGCTTGTGTCACGCTGGCTGGTAAGTGTCACTAAACTTGTGGCGCTACCAGACCACCGTGATAAAACCTGTCTCGCTACACGTTTTCCTTATAAATACCCTTTTTTCTCCTCTAAAACGATGCTCTTAACTCTCTTGATTTTTTTCTACCCATTCTCACACTTTCAAAACCGACATTCTCTTATTCTCTTAAACCTACTTTCTCTCTTTTTCTCCTTTTCTCTTTAAACTTAAACTTTTCTCCATCAAATTAATTTTTTATTTCATTTCTAATAAAGTGGATTAATTTCTTATTATAACGAATTAAAGTCGAAACTTTGTCCAAATTAATACTCGAAGAAACAATAATCAAGCGAGAAGTGTAAGTTTTCTGAGAGTCTTAAATTAAACTTTATGTATTGATTGTTGTATTTATTTATTTGTATATTTATTTCAAATTTTCACAATGTTTTTGCTAAAGGACTTAAGTTGAATTAATTTATCACATTAAATCAAGATAATTGTTTTGGATAAATTTTATCATGTTAGGAACCTTTAATTAATCTTAACGATGATTTGACTAAATTAATTAGTTTTATTTGATTTCAGCTTAATAATAGTAATTTTGTATTAGGTTGTAAATCAATTACTTGGTTCTTTGTATAACTTGTGTATAATTGAGAGAAAACTAGTAATGGCCGCCTACGGGCTAATATGACACACTCCGCCATATTAGTACCTTCATCCCCGAATCCAACCTTTAGTTCGTAAGATCATAACTTGGAGTCATCCCCATGGGATCGAAAGGGTTATTCGTGTAATTTAGATTATCGTCCCGTATTCGTGTCCCATTCGTAATCAATCTAAATACACGGTTTATGAGCTTGATTCCTAAAACTCATTGGCGACTCCTTACTAGCATCGTCCGTATTCGTTGATATTATCTCACTCGGAAATAGATAATTAAAAATAAAAAAAAACACTAAAATAGCGTAGGGCGACAGACTTTGTCACACTAACGTCGCAGCGTCACAAAGTTTGTAGCGCTACTGCTGCAGCGTGACAAACTTTGTTGCGCTGCACTGTCAGCGTGACAAAGTTTGTCACACTACGTTGCCAGCGCGACTAGAATTCCTGCGCTTCTGTTTTGTTGCAAAATACTTCTAAAATAGTCCATTTCACCTTTCCTTAAGCCAATTTTGTAGGTCTCACTCGACCCATGGACGGTTTGGGAAAGGTGACCAAAAAGTTTTGGGACCCTAAAATTCAGGGCCCCTATAGTGGCGACTCTGCTGGGGACTAAAAGAGGGTGAGACTTGATAATTTTCTCTCAAATTATACACTTGTTATGTTTAGAACATTTGCATTTATTTAGTCATAATGCATACATGTAACATGCACTTGGCCTCCATGTGTTTGAAACATGCATTAGGATTACATTTCGGGGAGGAACTATTGTCTTGGTGGGGCCCATGGTCTCTAAGCAACCGATCAAGATAGAATCTTATCCCAACTATATCAATTTCTAAGCCGCCCATGGTACTTAGATGGGAGAAACTTCATATCTAACGGTTATTATACCGCAAAATGTTGGAGCACACTCCTTAGATGTAGGACCTTTTTGACCAACCATGACTGACCATAGTTTGACTGCATTATTTTGTAATTATTGCTTCCTTTTTGTTTTGTATAGTTGCTTGTTTTGCTTTTTTATATTTTGTGCATATTTAGATTTTCTGAGATTTTCAAATCTTTTCAATTACTATATTTTATTAGCTAACTAAATTAAATGATTACATAAAATATTTTCCATTATTTTAAATTATATTCTTTGATATCATTTGATTACTTGGAAGATTTTTTTATGCACCATTATATTTGATTTAGTAAATAAAATATTGCAAAAGATATTATTAATCAAATCCTTGATCTTAGGATTTGATTAATAGAATCTTTGATTAAATAGAAACTAACTTATACACTTAATATTTATTAGAAAATTCAAATAATATTAACGATTTCAGAAATACTTTACCTTTTTGAGATTTTTTATATAATTCGAATATTTTGGAAGTTTACTAATTCATTCCTTTCATTTAGCATTATATTAGTTTAATTCCAAATTTCTAATAAATCTAACTATCTCACTTTCCCTTGTATTATTTTCAAAAAATCAAACACTTAGAATTAAAAATTTAAAAAAAAAAACTCAAAAAAAGAAAAAAAAATCCATCAAGGTTAATCATGATATTTATATTGTTTTTATTTTATTAATTTTTATTTTTCCTATGAGCTTCCCATCAATTAACCTTGATCGTTATAACTCTAAGTGTCGAGTCTTGTTTTTTTTTCTTCTATTTTTTCTTCTATCTTTAATGACTTCCCTCATCATCTCTTTGTAAGGATCCAATAATGATAATCTGGAGTTTACTAATTGCTTGACATACAATGCATGATTTTGATCAATGTTTTTAATGACTCACATACAAATAACATCATCACCAATCTTTCAAAAGTTTAGTCTAACAATAGGCCCATTTAGGCCTAAATAACGTATATATGGAAAACATGGACATGAATCCAAACCCATTAATTACAAATTTAATGATAACTTAGCAAAAATCAATAGAAACTTGCAGCATAACTAACTTTACAAACTTTACAACGCTACACAAATAGCACAACTCTTCTAATTACGATACTCTGTTAGCGTCACAAGTTTAATAACGCTATCTTGCTAGCGCTACTTCTTTTGTCACGCTACAAAGCTAGCGCTCGAACTTTTATTGCGCTAAAAAGTCATGTATACGAATAATTTTGATGAATATGTAGTATTTATTTAAAATTACTTATACACAACTAAATCATAATTAACCCTAACTAAAAGGGTTTTAAGTTATTTTAGAGCCCGTTATGGTTCAATAAAAAACCCACTTTGTTTTTTTTTTCAACACTTTATCTATTAACACATACTAAATGGAAATATTCTTTTAAGTGCAATCATTATAATATGAAATTGCAAGGGTTGCTACATATTATTGGCATACAAAATGATGAAAAAATGCCTAATGTAAAGAAAAGATAATTTGTTTGCTTTAGTAAGTCATAATATGTGCTATATTGGCTACTACTTTTTTCTAAACACTCCATCCCACCTTTGCATCAAACACATCATTCTAAGTGTTTAAATTATGAGCCCATGGTTCAACCGACTCCTAAATGTTTTATTTAGAATCTATTGATCAATAGACCCAAGGTCTATAGTTTGGACTGAAATATAATGAAGTTTCAATCAATTATGGTTATTATTTAAAAATTTTCAAAGGAAACCTCAAGAAAATCCGAAGAACATCATTATTCAAGACGATGTAGACGCATACATGCAAGAAACATGATTTGGACCAAAACTAGAACTCCATTCACTTCCCTAGTTTAATTTCTCTCTTTTCTTTTCTTCTTCTTTCATGGTAGAGTTTGGGACTTATGCTGCCAAGTATCATTTATGTACTAATCTCAACCATCAATAGAATGAAATTCATCTCATCTTGAAATTGTACATTCTCTCTCTACTCATCATGTCTTGCTTAAACAATTACAAGTGAAGGAACTCATCAAGTTGAGTTAATCAACATGGAAATAACGAACAAGTTAAAGTTTAATTAGCATAATATAGACTACGTTGTTCATATCAATTGCATCCTCAATTTAACGCATCCAAACCTTGAACAACTTACTCTATATTTTACATCCTTTAAATTAAATGTGTCAATTCCTTAATAAAGTTATTAAAGCAAAGTGGTTCAAATAAATTCTCTTTTAGGCAACAAGCTTTACTTTATTAACCATAGGCCAGTCATCACGAGCCTAAAAGTTCAATTGAGGCTCAAATTAAGTGTCAAAAATTGGGGGCTCACTCCAAGTCCACTTATTGTTTATTTAAAGATGCAATACACCAACATAAGAGGCACATTCGAAACCCTAAAAATGTCTCCCTTATCTTAAATAACCTACATTATGATCCACTTTCTTGGTAGCCCATTTGTGCTTAAACACATAGCTTGTTTCCTTCAACCTACATTAAACTTAGCCTGGGGATGGGAATGCTATGAGGACATAAATTAAAAAGCAACTCCATAAAGCAAATATATAATGTTAAAGCAACTTTGATTTTCGATTCAAACAAATGGAAATGCATGAAAAGTTGTCAACAAGAAAAGGTTTAAGTAATAGAGTTGCTCAAGTCTAACAACAAGTTTGTAGCATAGTTTGGGTTAATTATGGGTATTTGAGCCTTCTTTTCCATTTCTTTCTTACACCTTAAGCTTAGCCACGATACAAACCTGAAAAATCCCTCCATGAGGTGTAACAAAAATGCAAAAAACTTGTGTCTTTACCTTTAACACATCAATAACTCAGAAGAAAGAGCTACGTAAGACCTCATTCCAACTCGAATTGGATACGTATGCAACCTTTCATAAGGTGCGGTCTTAATAGACCTATATCTTAAGGACATGTAACATGAGTAAAATTTCAAGAACCCATGAAAAAATGGTCCTTTGAACACAAGACCCACCTAAGGTCTTGGATATTGTCTTATTTTAGGACGCACAACCGTCCTTAAAAGAAAATTGCCTTAATGTCACATAAAGCAAGTCATTTTCTTCTACACATATCATCCTTCTTTCCGTTTTTTTTCACACATACTCTTCTTCATCAAGCTTCTTTCCTTTCTCATGCTCATCATCATCAACTCTTGTAGTGTCATCTTTTAACTCAAACACTCACATACTTCCTTTACTCGTTCCTTTTTATTCCGCAAAATCATCCAACTTCTTCATTTTCTCTTAAAGAATGAATTTTCATAGCTATCTTATACCTATCCATCGCAGCATGTGGCATCACTTTGACTCCATATCATCCTCTCATCACCAAAATCTTTCCTATATCTTCTAGTTTTGGTCTTCATAAACTTGGCAGCTCGTCTACTTCAAGCATTATCATCTTCAACAATTCAAAACTTGAGCAAGCATTTACAACATCGATCTCTTATTTTTCTAAAACGATTCACATTACAAGTAGCCAATAGTTGAATTAGAAATAAACTTCTCAAACAAGACAATCACGGAAGTATAAAATGATGGCTCTTATCTAAGATCAAATGAGCAAGCTAAAATCATTCCCCTTTGAATCATAAGTGTTGTCAAGCACATTATACAACAACTGTAGTCAATTTTGGAGCCTTAACTTCTACTATTCTTTCTTCCTCATTCTCCTCGTACAAAAAACTAATCATTTTCTTTTTTCAAAAAAAAAAAATCGATTTAGGGAAAGTTGAGATACCTGCATCCCTTGCTTCCTACTAACTCATGCTATGGCACCTCCGTGCTCATTTGTGCATATTTTTTGGTTGTTTTACTTGTGCTTATTTGTAGCTAATTTGAGGATACTTACATTATAACTAGCTTGTACATAATCTTCTAGCTAGTTTTGCATACATATTTGTGACCTTTATTGTTGCTACAAGTCTCCATACTTACACCACCTTATACACCATGGGGGCTACATTCTTTTCAAAATTAGTTATGAAGCCACTTGCTTCAACATCTCATTAAGCTTATGACATTAGCTTGTTCCCCCTTATGAAAAAAAAAACATGGAAGTTGTCTCACTTGAAACTTCATTTTGGTGATTATTATTTGGGAGTAAGTCGGATAACCCTCCACAAAAAATTGCCATTTTTCCCTTACTCGGATCCTCGGTCTCAAAATATAGCTCATTAGTTATATGTCAAAGAAAAAGGCCCAAGGTCTAATCAATAATTAAAGAACAATTAATGAAGTTAAACTTGAAAAGCTTTTACAAAAAAAAAAAAAAAAGAGCCAGCAATTGAAAAAAGCATAGCATCACAGACTTTGTAGCGCTAAATGAGGAGCGCCACAACATTTTCAGCGCTACTTAACAAGCGCAACAAATTATGTAGCATTCCATAGCGTAGCGCAACAAAGTTTGTCACGCTACAGCATCAGCGCTACTAATTTTCTTGCGCTATGTCATTTGAGGTAAAATTAAGAGCATTTTTAGTTTTATCATACTAAATAATGAGATAATTGATTTCTTATTCTTGGAGCACGTTGCTTCATAAATATTAAGACCATTTCCATTTTTGGTTATAAGTTAAGAGTTCATTACTCTTATAATTAAAATAAATTAATCAAGAGCATTTTCACTTTTTGATTATTAATTAAGAGCCCATGACTCTTATAATAAACTAATCAAGAGCACTATCACTTTTGATTATTAAATTAGGAACTACCTACCACTCTTAAAAATGTCAAAATATATTAATCATGTCATTTAAAAGCTAACAAGTCGTACTAATCAAGAGCACTTTTCAATAGTTCATGGAGCGTTATACTTCATTCTATAACATCATTTAGAGAATCATTTGCCAAAGCACTTTTGTTTAATTAAATAAAAGCATACTACTTTTACGATGTTTGGAGCATTCTTCAATAATCATTATAAAACAACTTTATTTCATATGCTTGAACATTTGTATGACTACATTTGAATAAGTTATTACAAATAATTCTCTAAATCAACATGTAAGCACAAATTCATCTCATATTTCTCAAAATTAACTTAATTAAAGAATGTTTGAGATAGAAGCACTTACGTTACAAAAGAAGAAGCACTTAAAGGAAAGAGCAGAGTAGCGCAAGATAATGTAATACGCTAACACCGTAGCGTCACAAACCCAAACACGCTGCCTAAATAGTAAATAAGCGAATTTACCCAAACCCAAACACGCTGCCTAAATAGTAAACCCAAACATGTAATACATCGAGTTAATGTTTGTGATTTTATGACAATATCATTACCTTTTGTCAACAAATCTAGTAAATAAGCGAATTTACTCTAAATAGTAATTAATGAACGAATTTATTACCTTTTTTCGATAATGAATATGCGAATTTTCCCTAAATAGTAATAAATGAAGGAATTTAGTACATTTTTTTTAAAACTTTCGGTAAATAATCGAATTTATTCATAATATTAATAAATGAGCGAATATATTACTTTTTTTTCAATAATTTCGGTAAATAAGAGAATTTAATCCACATAGTAATAATGAGCGAATTTATTAAATTTTTTTCAGCAAATTCAATATATAAGCGGATTTATTACCTTTTCTTCAAACACTTCTTTGGAAAATGATAAGTAGCTGACACATCGGTTGATATGATCCCGAGGTCACTGGTTAGGTTGCCCTTTCCGAACAGGGTGACCAGGAGTAAGAATGACAATCATTTCATTGAATTTTTAGATATTGTGAACAATTTGCAGGTTACTGTTCCTTTTAATGATTTAGATAACTCAAATTCCTACTTACACTAAATTTTTGAAAGATATTTTGAGCAGGAAACGCGAGTTGAATGTGGTGGAGACCGTAGCACTTACGGAGGAGTGCAGTGCTATATTGCAAAACAAGTCACCACCTAAGCTGAAGGACCTGCGAAGTTTTTCTGTTCCTCGTAACATTGGCCCACTGTTTATTGACAGAGCTTTATGTGATTTAGAGGCTACTGTTAGTGTCATGCCTTTGTCTATTTGCAAAAAGTTTGATATGGGTGCTTTGAAGGTCACTAACATTACTTTGCAGATGGCTGATAGGACAGTGAAATACCCAAAAGGTATTTTGGAGGACGTCCCGGTAAGAGTTGGGAAGTTTTTTATTCCCGTTGGTTTTGTAGTGTTGGATATGGAGGAGGATGCACACATCACTATTATTCTAGGTAGACCATCCTTAAATATTGCAGGTGCAGTTATTGACGTGAAAATGGGGATTCTAACTCTTTCTATAGGGGATGATAAGGTTACTTTCAACCTTAATGATGCTTTGAAACGTCCAATGATAGGACAATCATGTCATGCAATTTATACTCTTAATGAGATTGTTCTTAATGACCTGCCTCGATCCCCTAATAAGGATCTTCAGGAGGCTCCTTTGTGTTTGGATTCTTTTTTTGGTGACGGAGATAGTGATGATAACAAGATGTGTCAGGATCCAAAGTAAAAGAAAACACGTCGTTAGAAACGGCGAAAGCCTCGGAAGTCATCCCAACATGTTTTTAAGGTGGATAAGATAAATGGTGAGATTCCATGTAAGGATCATGAGACAATTGAGCGAACGGAAACCCCAAGCCTCTTTGAGTTTTTAACTACATGGGGTTCACGTTCCCTCTTTGACCCTCCTTAAAGTATTGCGTAACACGGTCAAGCTAATGACCTTAAACAAGCGCTTTGCGGTAGGCAACCCGTAAGTAGTCTAGTTTTCTTTTCACTTTATTTTATTTCCTTAGTAGTAGTTCATACCTCAACCAACTTTTATCTATGCTGGTGAGTGAGAGTGAGAGTACTAATGATTTTGGTCAAGTTTGGTTTATGAGTACAGGTCTCAGAACGTTGCTAAGGTGAAAATTTTCAAGGAATTGAAGCACTCATGCTACAGCGGGCTTTGCCCGAGCACTCGGGCGAAATCCACCCGATCGGGCGCACGGGACGAGTGAGGAAGGCATGAATTATAAAGGCAGAAATTTCGCCCGAGCAGTCGGGCGAATAGACTTGTCTGCGGCCGTTTCACAGGATCATTTTCAGATGACCATAACTTTTCCTATAGGACGTTCCACGGGGAGTATGACCTACCGTTGGAAAGTTCTTTCAGTTTAATTTCCAATGTAATAAGAATGGTGTTGATGCAAATTATACTTTTTCAGATATGGTCGAAACAGTGAGAGGTGGTCAAATTTCAATCCATGTATGCTACACGCAATATCGTCTACCACCCACGCCCTTTTCTTATCCTTGCACAACTTCATCCTCTTACCCATTTACATCTTATTCCACCCTCATGACCCCCTAGCCCCATCCACCATCTCTCTTCTCTCTCACTTTACTCCCTTGCAGCACTGAGGACATTGTTGAGTCCGGCTTAGGGGAGGTATAATGATTTATTGCTTTATTAGTATAGTTTTATTGCATTTTATTATAGATTTATTGCTTTCTTAGGATAGTCATATGGTTTGTTCTACTCTCTAGAAGTAGGAGTTTACATATGACCAAAAAAATTGTACTACTTTCCTAGTTTAGTTTTTAATGTTTTATAGATTGAATTTTTTGAATGAATTGAGTTAATTTTTGATTCAAGAATTACTGAATGATTGAATGATGACTTCCCCGTGCCCGCATTTTATTTAAAAATGTTTTTGATTGATTTGGGCATGTGATGAGTTATGTTTTGGGAATTGCCAACTTGGACTTGAATTTGACTTAGCTTGAAACAATTTCTAATCTTGCCATTATAGGAATGTGTAGAGTAGAGGCTTGAACTGTGTTAACGGGAGGATTTGAGCCGCATACATTATTTTATGCTTATTTCTTTTCATGTGTGCTTAGTTCCTGGTGCTTTGTATGATCCTGTTTTTGCTTTTGACTCTAGTAGCTTGGCTTTGGAGTGTTACATGTCACGAATGATAAAAGGCATTCATTTCTTTTAGGAGCTTTCAGATTTTAGGCATTCCCATCACAACTTTTTCCTTGGTCCTTATTTTGAGCTTTTTACCCTTCATTTGCATTTTAGCCACATTACAACCTTATTTGGCCTTGTTCAAATCATTTAATATATGACCAATCTTGGCTTGGGGGAGTTGACGAGTTATTTTGTTGTTGTTTTGCATTTGTTGGAGGTTTTGGAGGATAGGAACATTGTGAAATGGTTGGTTATTAAAAGTTTAATCATACGTCTCACATTAAGGCTCTGCATACCAATGTCTAGGCTAGTTTTAATAAAGAATTAAAATGTTATATCTTTTATTGGCCTAGTTATGTATGTGTGATGATTTTGTCTTTGACATGTCATTAAGAGTCGTGAGCCTAATTTGAGAAAATCTTGAAAGTTGAAAAAAAAAAGAAATGAAAAAAGAATTGAAAGATGCTGAAGAAGAAAAGCTTGTGATATTTGGAGTAGTTCAAATGTAATGTTTTATGGTGTGATATGATTCCATGTGAATTGGTTTGATGTTGGAGATGTTAATTATGATCTTTGACTGTTATATGCGTATAGCCTGCATTTACCACCACATTATTCCAAATTCTATCCTACCCATCACCCTAGCCACGTTACAAGCTTAAAAAGACCTTTTTGATCGGCATGTGCATGTTTTTAGTTCTTGTGAAGTGAGTCAATTGCCAAAGCTAGGGAGTATTACTTGCATTTCGAGTCGACTTTCATATTAGGATTGAGTGATTACCCTTAAACACGTGCATGAGGTATAAGATGTGGGTTTGGGTTCTCAAAATTTGCATTTAAACACTTATTCCATTTGCATTCTTCTTTGGGATTAAGGGTGAGCTTCATTATTTATGCTCAAATTTATGTGTGCAGTGACACTGAGTGAGCTACTCTAGTCATCGAATTTTATTTCTTACATGGTTGGCTTATTGATTTTGATTTAAGTGGATGGCGGTCAAAGGGATTTTGATATGTTGGTATAGGAACTTGCATGCTCGGAATTGCTTGAGTTAATTGTATTTTCAAATATTTTGGGGTGAAGTCATTGTTCAGTTCAATCTGTTTGCTTGAGGACAAGCAAAGGTTTGGCTTGGGGCAGTTTGATAAGTGTATTTTATTCTTATGTTTTACCCCCTTTTCTGGTTTATTTTGACTCTAACCTATGCTCTTCGGAGCTATTTTGGCTAACATTTGGTTGTATCAAGTTGTTTGTGCTTGTTAGTGACTTTTTGCAGGATTTCGGTGTTTTTGCATTGATTCCGAGGAAATCATATGAGTTACAACTAGATACTAGAAACCATGGGTTAGAATTGAAGTACTCAGGAAGCTATGATGAAGCCAAGAGTAGCTAAAAGACGAGCTGACTTAATTTAGGCGAAAAAGTCATTTTGCCCCGGGTAGTCGGGAGGATTTCGCCCGGGCGGTTGGGCGGAATTTACTTAGCATTTTTCAAGAAGATGGGACGAAAACACTGATCGCGCCCGATCGAGCGGATTTCACCCGGGTAGTCGGGCGGATTGTTTCCAAGGCCAAAATCACTTGCTTCGTGCGTCCGATCGGGCGGATTTTGTCCGGTTGGTCGGGTGGTTTGTCCGGAGCCCTTCTTTTCACCTTTTTAGCTCGGGCCTTGTACCTTTCATATAAATAACTTTTGTTTTAGGTCTTTTGGAAGAGATGAGAGCAAATATTATTTTTCTCCTTAGGGTTTTTCATTCAGTTTCTCTCTAGAATTCAAGACTTTTTGTCAAAACTTAATCATTCATTCAATACAATCGCAGTTTCAGGTTCTTCTTTATTTCTTCTCTTGTTTTTATTAGTTTAATTATTTTTCTTAGTTATAATTGTTAATAGTATTTTAATTTTAGATCCTGTTTTTGTCCTAGTTCATGCTTTTGAGTTATTTTGTTCATATTAATTAGTTTAATTGTTGTAGTCATGTTTTCAGTTCCAGTTCTTATTGGTAAATTGGTTCCTTTAGTTTCTATTATGTGTGAGTAGTTCCCTTTCTAGAACTAGGGAATCCATGGATTGATTTTGATGCTTTGTTCATAATTGTTAGTTTGGTTATTAATGTTCTTGAATTCCTGTTGTCAACTTTTATTGCTTTCAGTTAAATACTGACCAGGTTTAATTGTTAGTTTGATATTGTTGAAATCGATGCCGAGAGGTAAGATTACCACGATTAGATCATAAGGACAATAGGCAAAACGAGTCGAAGTGAGCGAGAGCCATTAGAGGAGTTTTGAAGGTGACTAGATTCGAGAGAATTAGTGGACCTTAATTCAAGGAAATTGATAATCTAATTAATTAATTGTGTGCAGTTCATTCGTTAATCTGTGGTGAACCGATGTCCTAGGCTTAGTCATTAATTGATACCCTTAATCGACTCAGTTCTAGTTTTAGTTAATTTTTTAGTCTTAATTTAACATTCAAAGGCCCTTTACATAGTTTAAACTTTTTAGAACTAATATGTTTAATTGCTTACCTGTGGATTCGATCCCTACTTCCCTAGCTATATTAGTTAGAGTGGTTTGGTTTATTTTTTTGATAGGTGTGCGATAGCCTCATCAGTAAATAAGTGAATTTACTAAAATTTTAATAAATAAACGAATTTATTACCTTTTCTTCAACACTTCTTTAATAAATAAACGAATTTATTACCTTTTCTTCAACACTTCTTTAGTAAATAAGCGAATTTACTCAAAATAGGAATAAATAAGCGAATTTATTATTATTTTTCAATAATTTCAATAAAAAGGCGAATTTATTACTTTTTTTTAATTTTTTCAATAATTAAGCAAATTTATAACATTTTTTCAATAATTTCAGTAAATAAGCGAATTTATTATATTTTTTCAATAATTTTGATAAAAAAAGTGAATTCACTCAAAATAGTAATAGATAAACGAATTTATTACATTTTTTCAATAATTTCAATAAATAAGCGAATTTATCACAATTTTTAATTAAACTTCATGTATTGATTGTTGTATTTATTTATTTGTATATTTATTTCAATTTTTCAGAATGTTTTTGTAAAAGGACTTTGGTTGAATTAATTTATCACATTAAATCAAGATAATTGTTTTGGACAAATTTTATCATGTTAGGAACCTTGAATTAATCTTAACAATGATTTGACTAAATTAATTAGTTTTATTTGATTTCAGCTTAATAATAGTAATTGTGTATTAGGTTGTAAATCAATTACTTGGTTCTTTGTATAACTTGTGTATAATTGAGAGAAAACTAGTAATGGCCTCCGACGGACTAATATGACGCACTCCGCCATATTAGTACCTTCACCCCCGAATCTAACCTTTGGTTCGTAAGATCATAACTTAGAGTCATCCCCATGGGATCGAAAGGGTTATTCGTGCAATTTAGATTATCGTCCTGTATTTGTGTCCCATTCGTAATCAATCTAAATACACGGTTTATGAGTTTGATTCCTAAAACCCATTGGTGACTCCTCTCTAGCATCGTCCGTATTCGTTGATATTATCTCACTCGAAAAAAGATAATTAAAAATTAAAAAATAACAATAAAATAGCGTAGCGCGACAGTCTTTGTCACGCTAACGTCGCAGCGTCACAAAGTTTGTAGCACTACGGCTGGAGCGTGATAAACTTTGCTGCACTGCACTGTCAGCGTGACAAACTTTGCTGCGCTGCACTGTTAGCGTGACAAAGTTTGTCACACTACGTTGCCAGCGCGACTAGAATTCCTGCGCTCCTGTTTTGTTGCAAAATACTTCTAAAAAAGTCCATTTCACCTTTCCTTAAGCCAATTTTTTAGGTCTAACTCGACCTATAGATGGTTTGGGAAAGGTGACCAAAAAATTTGGGACCCTAAAATCCGGGGCCCCTACAGCAGCTAAAAGGATGAGATTCCTTAACAATGCTAATGCTCTGATTGTGAACTAAAGCTTGTAAGGCAAGGCAATAAATAAATTAATGGTCAAATTGTTAAAAATTACCTTTTAAAAACACAAAGCTGAATAAAACTACCAATTTTTTATTTTTATTGACTAAGCTACCTTTTAAATTGATTTTTGGCATACGGCACTACCTTTTGCCAAAATTGTTTTATTTTTTCCAGTTGTAGGCCTCAATACTTTGTTTTTCCCAAAATTTTCACCAAATGAAATTTAATTAGGTTTCCTAAAATGAAAACCCTGAAACCTAAAAAAGGTGGGAAATCGAGATTGAAATTAAGGAAGATGATCTGTCATTGTTAATCAACCACCTTTCATTCTCCTTCCATGTCAAACCCACGAATGGAAATCGACCAGCCACCCAACGATAGGGTTAAAACTTCGATGTGCGGTTTGGACTTTGGCCAACTCCAACTCCAAACCTTTTTATTTCGGTGTCTCCTCTAATTTAAACCATTTTATATTTTAGTCTAAACCACACCGGACCACACAATTTTGGTTATTTGGCTTTGGATCCAAACCAAACTGTAATTTTTTCGACTTCGTTCCCCTA
>PYUH01004001.1:2041682-2055275 GCA_016808085.1 Suaeda aralocaspica | reverse complement strand
CCCCCCCGGAATTTTTGTTGACCCGCTAAGGCTATTACGCATATAATTACCAGAATAATCTTGAAATAATGCCTATCATAACATAATAAATTATGAAGATCAGGCAACAAGTCAACAAGTGTTTAAACTTCAAAGTTTACTACTTGAAAATAACAAGTTAACAACAAACAAGTTAAATAAAATATAAGTACTAGTGAGAAATGAAGAAGAAAAAAGAGGCGAAGAGCGAGGAGTGAAACAAAGAGAGTGAATCAGTAAAGAGGGAGAACAATTTGAGGAATTAAAGTGAGGAGTGAAAGTAAGAGAAGCTTATTTACTTAGGTTTTCCTTGTTTTGTGCAAATGGGCCTTAATGAATTATGGGCCTATGTAAACGATTAGTTCGGTGTACGTTTCGCACCAAATTTCTAAGGCTCAAGACCGACTCCAAATCGAACACCAGATTGTAAAAAATTTCCACTCCAAACCGCACCAAACTAGAAAAAAGGCCAAACCAAATTGTTTGTGCGGTGTGGTGGGGTTCGGTGTGCGGTTTTAAACCGTTTTAGTTTCACCTCTACCCAAGGACAACTCGACCACCACTACTACCTCCAACTGCTCCAACTTCTTCAACCTTTTCTTCAAGGGCTTCTCAGTTGTCTAATTCACTAAAGCTCGAATACTAATTTTTGATTACCCTTCGAGCATCTTCAAAGTGTTAGGAATGTGTTAATCTGGGTTTTTCGTTTTGTTGTTGATTACTTTTGGTTCTTTGATTCTTGTTAATTACAAAAATTTATAATAATATGAAATTAAGTAGTTATATCATCTTACTGTTTTGGGGTATTTAATATAGGATTATTTGATAATAAGTACCTAATGTTTCCGAAAATTTGGAAATAAGTACCTAATAAAAAATTTTTTGTATTTAAGTACCTAATACTTATGTTTTTCTTTAAAATAGATACCACATAACGGAGGTAATGAAATACTGTAAAAAAATCCGTTTGTGGGATCCACACCTAGCTTTTTTTAAAAAAAATTAATGCCTTCCTAAAATTCTTTTTTTTTACCTTTCTCCTTCTTCCTCCACTAAACTTTTTTTTCTTACTTTCATTCTCTTTCTTCCACCATTATTAAACCTTTATTTTTCTCTTTCTTCCTCCATTAACCTTCCATTAAACCTCTTTTTTTCCTTTCTTTCTATTTCCCCCCTCCCATTAAACCTCTATTTAATAAACATCTTTGTTTTCCATAAAACCTCCATTAAACCTCATTTATTTCACTTTTTTGATGTATTTTCTTGATTGACAACACCTCCATTATTAAAATTTCCATTTTTCCACCAAACATGATATTCTTGTTATTTCTCTTTGTTTTTTCTAAAACCTATATTAAAGCCCCTAACTAAACCACAAAATGAAAATAGAAAAACAAAAACCGTTATATAGCAGAAATAATTTCACTTGAGTGTGAGTTATGTGAAATTCAAAAAATTAAAGGAAGATCAAAATGACATGCCTTCATTCAAGAACTCAAAATATTTGACATAAATTTCATTTTTTTATTTAAAATTGTTTTTTGTAGTTGGTTTATTAAAAGGAAGAAAATGGTTTTAATAAAGATGAAAATGGGTACAAAAAAAGACAATTGAATGTGGTAAAGAGAGAAAATCAATCATAAGGGAGTTTAAGGAGTATAGAGAGAGAGAGAGAGAGAGAGAGAAAAGGGATTAATAGAGGAAATGAGAGAATTAGAAAAATGAAATGTGTTAATGGAGGTTTGATTGAGGAAGCAAAAGAAAAAATGAATAAAAAAATTAAACATGGGCCCCACAAACGGATTATATAACAGAATTTTAACAATTCCGTTATCAGGTACTTAAATTTAAGAATAATGTGAGTATTAGGTACTTAAATAAAAAAAATATTTTGATTAGGTACTTATTTCAAAAAATCTGAAAACATTTGCTACTTATTATCAAAAAATCCTAAAAAAAAAAAAACAAATTAGATAGATAGTTTGATTTGTTCTTTGCTCTTATTTTGCAGAAACTTTCCTTCCTTAATTTCCCCTTCCTTGGTAAGACTTGTGTTAATGGAGAATGAAATTCAAAAATCAAATGCAAATTAGGATTTAATTTACAAACAATGCTAATCTTGCCTGCACAATTCGGGAGAAAATTAACACACCAAAAATGCAGAATATTTAGAATTTCGAGGGAATTTGCAATTAATTGAGGAGGAAAAGATTTATTTGAATTTGATGAAATTTGACTTGATGTACGAGGAATTAAGGAACAAGAATGAGGAAGAAGGAGAGGAAAGGATGAGAACAAAAATTAGAAGGAAATTGAATTTAGTTTAGTGAAAAAATGGAGAAAAACAAAATATAAAATGGGCCCACAACAGTAAAAATGAAACAATTCCAACAAAATGTAGTGGCATATACCAAAAACCAATTTAAAAGGTAGTTTAGTAAATAGTTTTATTTATTTATTTATTTATTTATTTATTTATTTATTTATTTTAAAGGTAGTTTTATTCAACTTTGTGGTTTTAAAGCTAGTTATTGATAATTTGGCCTAAATTAATTAATTAATTTGTTTTTACACTATCTATCTATAAACTACAATCTATAATCTATAACTAATAAATAATTGCTAAAATAAGCCATGTTGATGTCATCATTTGACACATGATACCCTCTTAAGTCTTAACAATCTTCTTCCCTCCAAAAGTAAAATGACATCATCCTTTTCTTTTCGAAAATGTTGGCTAATACTCTTATGAATTCTCAAAATAAATCATCATTACAATAAATGCTACCTAAACTAAAAGTTATTTTTCAACATTGTACTTTGTTTTTTTACCCTTTTCTCATTTTTTTCTTCAACATAAACTCTTTATTTTGATCTCGAAATAATTCCTTCAACTTTGTTTTTTACTCCATATAGATAAGTTATTATGTTGCAACCAAAAATATAACTTTACTATGTCTTTTACATTTTAAATAGGTGTAGAAATAAATTTTTTTTTTTAAAAAAAACATAAATTAATTTGCAACTCCATTTTTTTCCTCTATATTTCCCGTGCATTACATAGGATGCTAATCTATTTATCTAATAAAAGCATGATTTAGTTCATTAATTTATTATCTGTTAAAATTAATCATATAATGTACTCTGCATGCAATGTATGTATACAATATTATACTAATAACTAAAGTAAATAAAAACTACCACATGTCAATTTCACATTAAAAAATTTCCCTCCTTGTTATTGAAAGAGAGTTTTAGAGGAGAGTATGATTCGTATTCATATCTTAAATCATAAGGGAGTACATACATATATATATAGAGATATGGGAAACAATTAGGGTTTCCTTAGAGAATTATAAACCTAATATCTAGAATATACTGGAATAATCATAGGGATATAATGGGCATCCACTAAATACATATATTATATAACACTCCCCCTTGGATGACCATTATCGAATAGTATGCCTCTTTAAAACCTTATTAAGAAAAACCCTGTGGGAACAAAAACCTAGTGAAGGAAAAAGAGTACATCACTTTCGTAATACGCTTTATGATGTTGCCGCATTAAAAGCCTCACCAGGAAAACCCAAGGTGGGACCAAACCATGGTTAAGGGAAAAAGAGCGCAACACGTATTTTCTCCCCCTAATGAATGCATAACTTAAGAATAATGAACCAAATGTCTTTGGTAGTAGCTTCGCACTTGAAGTAGAATAAAATTCAACACCTTGGTAGTTGATCCTTCTTGATTGGACTTCAATCTTCAACATGAGATATATCCATTTCTCCATACTCTTGAAAATAATACATATGTTGTGCTTATACTTACTTCATCTTTGTTAAATTGCCACAAATATTCAACTTATGCCTTCTTCTGGAAGTTATAAAATAGCTATTAATAATTACATATTGATAATAATTTATGGCAACTTGTGATATAATCAACATCATTGTCTAATCTTATGTAAATTAGTAATTACATTTAAGTAATAATTATTTATTTATGGTTCTTCTGGACCATAAAAGGTTTGTCGTTATAATATCAAAGTTCTCAAATGAACATAAGATTCTGATTAGCACACACATACTCAAACTTCAGGTTGAGTGTTAATAATTTAGTCTTAAACTCTTCAGGAGTTTAATAATAATTTCACCATTGAGGTGTTCAAAATACTTCGTATAGAACTTGAAGCACTAGATATTTAAATATGTCTTGTACAAGTTCTTCTGAAACTTTTTATGCATAATTCACGACATGCTATTAAAACGCCTTCATATGTATGATTTCATCACAAATATATTCTCATTGGAGTATAAAATTTTTCATGTAAATCTTCATACTATTGTAAGCACAACTTACTATATAATGGACAAAGTTTTAAGTATATCACAATTATTGTATAAAATTAGTACATGTAATATGATGAGATGTGAAATTTATACAAACAAGATTATAAAACATATACTACGTATATAATGAGTAAATTGACACATGCAATGAATAATGCGTTTATCTACGACTCATACATGCACATAAATGTAAGACACAAAAAATGCAAGACACTGTACAGTGAATTTCAAAAATCCATTGCTGGACATCAGTTCTTTAATGATGATTATTCACCTTTAGTTGGACTTCAAGTCCATGATAATCTTTGATCATTGTCAATATGTCTAAATAAAAGTGGACTACTACTTTAGATCCCTATTCTCAAATCCACTACTTTTGCATATGCATATAATCCATCAATTCCATCATATACCGGTATCACATTTTTCAAGATGTAATTTGCATGCTATTTTACAATGATATCTGAATACATTTCCGATCCCATTGGTACCACTAGTCGATTATAACATCTAAGTTCTTATATCCTAGGCCATCTGTTATAATTCAGATATTTATACCACTTCCGGGGCATACGTTATGGCATTAATATACCGTTACACTTTCAATAGTGCCAACTACACTTTCTTGCCATATATTACATATTTATTTTGGAACCGATCATACAACCTACACTTCAAGTGTAGTGATTCAAGTATTATTGGCAAGATTTATCTCAATGTATATGCATAATATGGCCAAAATGTATCTTCAATGCTATGTAACATGATACATAATGAATACAAATCAAACCATAGGTGTGCAACATATCTTTAAAATATATAGACAAAAGTTGACAACAATATCTCAAATAGTCATTTTAGAGATCATCACTTTATAATTTAGTAATTTTGCCAACTTATCCCAATTATTCTCCCCCTAAGTTGGTAAAATTTTCAAATATAGAGGCATCATATTCTTAACCAACTTAATGTATAATTTCATGTACGTGCAAAAATATTTTATCTAATAGAAGGTTTATTAACAAATTTCATCACTTGGAAGAGATATATTCAACAAACTATTTGTCTCTTCTGGAGAACGATATTAATCAATGAAAATCATATCTTCTCTAACTTATTATGTGCATCACACATGTGTTTATAAATTCATCATAAATTATTCACTTATTGAGATTAATGACAATGGGGAGACAATTATTGTGCAGTTGTCGGTTTATTCTTGTTTGCTGACATTCAACAACCCCAATAAAAAAATGATTGTTATATTAACATAATCATGACTTAGCTTATACGCATGTAACTCCACTCAATGGTTATCTTCTAGATTGCCAATGACTTTGATAATGAGTTTTAACTTACTCAAAGTTTTAACATACAAGGTGATTTGGTAAGCCTTTAGGCACATAATATGGAACAACATATAAGCTATTTTAGTGAACTTCTGGTCACTCATTACATATCTATATCCAACGTTGTTTAAAATAACTTCTCTTTTTCTTGAAATTTTCTTAAAATTCACATTCCAAATATAGCTCAATATCAATGTTCGTTAATTATGTTTTTGATATACGTGTTTTATGTTGTGTTTCTCCCTCATTTTCGGTTGATTCTTGTGCTAAATAGTTAAGTTTGTGGATTTGTTTTGATTAAATATCGTCCTTCGATGTTAAGTTATGTTTTAGGACGGTTTTAGTGTCTTTAGTTGACTTTTAGAACCTTTTTCGGTTATTTTATACTCTTTCGGTTATTACGAGTGGTTTTCGATTTGTTTTATATGTTACGGGAGCGTAATAGAGAGTTATGAAGTCATTGGAGGCTAAAACGAGTCAAAAAGCACTTGCCTCGGAATGCGTGCCAAGTCACGAGAAGTCACATAGATCATCAAATTATAGTTCATTATGGCTTATGCGGGCGCATAGGTTAAAAACCTCTTTGAGTTATGCGGGCGCAACATAGATCAGAAGTATCAGATTTCACTCATTATTCACCATGCGGGCGCAGGGAACAAACTGGGTTTGTTCTATGCGGGCGCAGGTATCATGGATTTTGATCCGTTAGGCTTTTCTTCGTGGTTTTGCTTCGTGGGTTTTAATTAATTAAAAACCTAATTCCTATATATACTCTATGTAAAGGGGGCACGACCCTAACTAGTTTTTATCATACTTTTAAACCTAGGAATCCAAAATTCATTATTCTCTCTGGAATTTTATAATTGATTACTTTGTTCAACAATTCAAGCTTTCAATTAATGCAATTTCATCATTATTTTGGAAATTCCTTTCCTTATGCTTTTCAATTACTTTAATTTCATGAATCTCTTTAGTTTCTTAGTTTTTAGTTTAGATTAATTAGTTTTGCTATTTTTATTCTTCATTTAGTTTTATTAGTAATTAATTTAGTTTTAATTAGTTTTTTTTTTATGATCATTTTATTTAATTTTGGTTTTGTTTTTGTTCCCTTAATTATGAGTGAGTAGTCGATTTCTCTAGGGTTAGGGGATCTATGATCATGTTATGAATTTAATTTATGTTCTCTAATTAGCTCTTGGCTTTTAATTGAATTCCTATTATTGAATTCTATTGATTGTAATTAAATTGTGGCCAGATTCAGTTATAAGTTAGGTTATTGTTGAAATGGAGGCCGAGAGGTAAGATTACCACAATTAGACCAATGAATAATAGGCAAAAACGAATTTATGCGAGCGAGAGCTGGTAAAGGAGTTTTGAGGGAGTCTAAGTTCGAGAGAATTAGTGAGCCCTAGTTCAATGAATGCCAATGAATTGATTAGTGAGCGTTAATTGAGTTTGTTGATTGATCGTAGTGAACCGGTAGCCCTAGGTTTCCATTAATAGAGTTTAATTAATAATTTCCCGTCATTTACCGAAATTTCCACCAAGGCCCCTTACACACTTTAGACTTTTTAGAACTAGTAAAATTTAATAGCTTCCTTGAGGATTCGATCCCTACTTCCCTAGTTATATTAGTTAGAGTTGTTCGGTTATTTTTTAGAGGTGTGCGATAGCCTGTTCAAATTTTGGCGCCGTTGCCGGGGAGGCAATTTTTAATTCTATTAGTCTGGTTTAAAGTGTTTTCTTGTTTTTTATTTTCGGTTTTATTCCTCACCTCAAGGAACTTTCACGTTCTTTGAGGTAGTTCTCATTTTGGTTTTGAGTTTCGATTGTGTACAGGTATTAGGTTGTATGCCGGTTTGGATTGACCCTGAACCGGAAAGATCATTGCATAAGAGGAGTCGTAGAAGGAAGTGGAAATTACAAAGAGTCATTCTTTATGATCGAACACTTGTTGATTTGACACATTTATTTGTGGAGTTGAATATTTCAGATAGTTCAGATAAGGAAGAGATGTCAAAATCACAGTTCAACGAGAACAACACACCACAGAATGATGCACCGCCGCCGCCACCACCAGCAAGGTCCTTAAAAAGACTATTCTCAGTCGAGTTCTGCAACAGTGGGAGGTGGTTACCGAGTTCCTGATATAGAGGCCCTGAATTTCGAATTGAAGCCAGCTTTGGTGAACATGGCTAAAAGGAATTAGTTTGCAGGCACAATAAAGGAAGATCCGAACTTACATTTGAATAACTTCATTCAGTACTGCAATACAATCAACCGAACTGGTATATCTCAAGATTACATACGACGTACGATGTTTCCATTTTCATTAAAGGAGAAAGCTTGATCTTGGTTGAATGGTTTAAATATGGATACTATCAATAGTTGGGATGGCTTAGCCCTTGCTTTTCAAAGGAAGTACATACTATCCTCCGGAGAGAACTGCACAACTTAGGAGTCAAATTACGAATTTTAACCAAGAAACAGATGAAACTCTTTATGATGCATGGGAGAGATTTAAGGATTTGTTGAGAATGTGCCCTCATCATGGACTTGAGAAGTGGTTTTTAGTGCAATCATTCTATAATGGCTTGGGTAATGAGAGTAGAACCTTGCTTGATTCCACTGCTAGTGGTTGATTTATAGACCAATAAATCAATGCTACTTATGATCTAATTGAGGAGATTGCCATTCATAATTCTCAATTTGGTAATCCTAGAGGACATGCTAAGAGAGGAGGAAAACATGTGATAGATGACAAATATGAGAGTTTGGCTTCACAAATCAATGCAATTCATGAGAAGCTAAAAAAAATCAACACACCATCCTCCAATCTAATGACTGTAGCTGCAATGGGTGCACATTCGGGAGCTACAAATGTCTTTTGTGATTTATATGGTTCTTTTGGAAATAGTATGCAAGCTTGTCATAGTTTTATGGAGCAAGTATGTGCATTTCAAGCTTACAAGAATAACCCAATTTCCAACACCTACAATCCTTGTTGGAAAGATCATGCATACTTTTCCTACAAGAATACTAGCAATGTTCAAAATCCGCAGCAGCAGCCACATTTTGTAACACATCAATAACAGCAGGTTCAACGATTTGCTCCACCTCAACCACTAGGTTTCAGTAGACCACCACCTCCAGCACCACTCCCAACACCTCCACAGCCAACTAGCAATGAGATTTCCGAACTGAAGAATATGATGACGCAGATGCAGAAAGCCATGGAAGCTATGCAGGCCCACAATCGACAATTGGAGACTCAAGTAGCCCAAATTGCTCAATCATCAGCACAAAGGCAACAAGGCCAACTTCCTCCTCAACCTACTCCATCAAATGCTTCATCAAGCAACCCACCTCGTATCATTGCAATTCCATTGCAACAAGGAGCGGTACTTACTATGAAGGTCCTAGAATGCTTAATGATGATGCTAACAAGGCCGCAGATGGACTAAGAAGACTAGTTCAGTTGTTATTGAAGACCTTGAGAAAGTAGCTGTAGAAAAGGAGAATGAAGTCTCAAAGGAGAAGGAAGCATCAAAGAAGCAAGCTCCAGTAGCAGATTCAGTTACTGATGCAATTCCTCCTTCATAGGTGTCGTTACCCTTTCCGAACAGGGTAACTAGGAGTAAGAACGATAATCACTTTCGTAAATTCCTTGAAATAGTTAAAAATTTGCTAGTTACTGTGCCTTTCACTAATTTAATTACTCAAGTGCCTACTTATACTAAATTTTTGAAAGATATTTTGAGCAGGAAAGTGAGTTGAATGTAACAGAGACAGTTGCACTCACCGAGGAGTGCAGTGCGATCCTTCAAAACAAATCTCCTCCTAAGTTGAAGGATCCTGGCAATTTTTCAATTCCTTGCAATATAGGTCCTCTATTTATTGATAAGGCCCTATGTGATTTAGGAGCTAGTGTAAGTGTGATGCCCTTATCAATTTGCAGGAAGCTTGACATGGGAGAGCTTAAATTTACTAATGTTACTTTGCAGATGGTGGATAGAACTGTAAAATACCCTAAGGGTGTTTTAGAAGATGTACCTGTTAGAGTAGGAAAATTCTTCATTCCAGTTGATTTTGTTGTCCTTGATATTGATGACGATGCTCATACCCCTATCATTCTAGGTAGACCTTTCTTACATACTGTAAGTGCCGTCATTGATGTTAAAAATAGAATTTTAACCCTTTCTGTAGGGGATGATAAAGTAACATTTAATCTTAATAATGCAATGAAAAATCCCATGATAGAACAGTCATGCAATGCAGTTTACACTTTTAATGAGATTGTTCATAATGACTTGCCTCGGTCCCCTGACAAAGATCTTTTGGAGGCCTCTCTCTGTTTAGATTCTATTGTAGGTGACGGAGATAGTGATAATAATGAGACGTATCAGGATCCAAAGAAAAAGAAATCACACCCTAAGAAGCGTCGGAAGCCTCGAAATTCCTCCTCACATGCTTGCGAAGTGAAGAAAACAAATTATGAGGTTCCTATCAAAGAACATGGGGTATTTGAACAAACAATAACCCCAAATTGCTTTGGGTGTTTAACTACATGGGGCTCACGTTCACTCTTTGATCCACCTTGAGTTCTAAGGTAATTATGGTCAAGCTAATGATCTTAAACAAGCGCTTTGCGGGAGGCAACCCGTAAGTTATTTCTTTCTCCCTCTAGCAATGAGGACATTACTAAGTTCAGCTTGGGGGAGGTAAGTATTTTATTGCTTTCCTATTTTATTAGTTGGTTTTATTGCTTCCTTAGCTTAGTTTTATTGCTTTCTTAGGACTGTTGCATGGTTTGTACCATTCGTTAGGAATGGGAGTTTACATGTGACCAAAAAGATTGTACTGCTTTCTTAGGTTTAATTTTAGAGAAAATTGGCTTAATGGATTATTCATGTCCCGGTCGAGTTTTATTGTTGGAATTGACTATTTCTGTACCCCTTGTGCTTATTTTGAAAACTTTATAACTCTTGACTACAGATGGATCTACATGTGTGATTTGTTGGCTATGACTTGAATTTGATTGCTTAATTTCCTTTTATTGGTCAACCCTTCTCAACCTTGCTTGGGTCTTGGACTTGAACTGTGTTAACGGGAGGATTTGAGCCACTTTTGAATATAAATTCATTCATATTTTCCATTCATGTGTGCTTAGTTCCTGGTGTAATTATGATCTTGGGTTTGACTTTGGATTCTAGTAGCTTAAATTGTGGATTTTGTGTATGTTGCGCATGATAAAAGGCTCTCATTTCTTCTTTTGAGCTTCAGAGTTTCATTTGCTACATTTTGTAGACACCTAATTTAGTCCCCCTGTCTCGCGGCAGGACTCTATGATGATTAAAAAACTCATTTCTCTAGAAGATTGGATAATCGAGTATACTTAGGCATAAAAATAAATCTCGGATATTATAAAATTCCCATTCTTATTTAACGGACCTTTTATCCCAATGCCTCTTTAATTATTTTAAATAAATAAATAGAATAAAATAAAATAAAATAAAGATCTTTCAAAAAAAACATAGCGCGCTTAATTTAGTCACGCTGACAGCTCAGCGTGACTAAGTTAGCAGCGCTACCCTAGTAGCGTTGTAGGGTTTCCTGCGCTACTGGGCCAGCGCGATTCGGCGTACCGCGCTAGCAGCCCAACGCGATTAGGGTTCCCACGCTGTTATAAAAGCCTTCATTTTCTTCATTTCTCAACACCTTTTTTACTCACTCTCTCCCTCATGCTTAATTAATCCGATTATTGCTTTTAACAACCTTATTTTTTTAATAATTATTTATTATTTATTTACTATTTATTTTACTAAAAAGTGGCTACAAATATTAATAATATCGAAACAATAATTCGAAACTCCGCCCAAATTAATACTCGACGAAGACAATCTTCAAAGGAGAAGTGGTACGTTTCCTGAGAGCCCTAATAATCATGTTTATGGACTTTTAAGCTGTCGTTTCACTATTTATTTACTACTTTATCACCTAATTATTGTTAAAGGACTTAAATTGATTGTTTGCAACGCTTAATTAAGATAATTCTTTCGGACAAATCTAATCATGTTAGGCTCCCTAAATCAATTTTAATAACGGTTTGAGTTAAAAATTAGTTTTTTGTGTTGTCACTAACAATTTAATGCTTTTTTTTTGTTAATTTTGTAAAATGATAATTTTGTGTGATTCTAAAAGTAATTTCTGTATGGTTAAGAGGAAACTAGTAATGGCCGCCTATGGGCTAACCCGACGCACTCCGTCATGTTAGTACCTTCGCCCCCGAGTCCAATCTTTGGTTCGCTCGACCACAACTTGGAGTCATCCCCATGGGATCGGAGAGGATTTCCGTGNGTCGGACAGGATTTTCGTGTAATTTAGACAAACGTCCCTTATTTGAGTCCCATTCGTATCTAGTCTAAATACACGGTTTATGAGTTTAGTTCCCAAAACTCATTGGCGACTTCTTATTAGCATGTTTGGTATCGGTATTGAAGTTTCTCCTAAGTAAAATGATTTAAAATTGGGTTTAAAAGAAAAAAAAAAGCAGCGCTGGAAAGCTAACTACGCTACCTTTGTAGCGTTACAGACCTTCCCGCGCTGACACTGTAGCGTCACAGAACTTGTTCCGCTACAGGGTCAGTGTGGGAAATCTTGTAGCGCTACACCTGTAGCGTGGTACAAGTTCCAGTGCTCCATTTCTGTTGAAAAGAAGGAAAAAAAAAAAGAAAAAAAGGAAAAAGGAGCAGCGCTGGGAAGTTAACTACGCTACCTTCGTAGCGTTACAAACCTTCCTACGCTGACACTGTAGCGTCACAGAACTTATAACGCTGCAGGGTCAGCGTGAGAAACCTTGTAGCGCTACGCTTGTAGCGTGGTCGTGTTCCAGCGCTCCATTTCCGTTGAAAAAAAATGTCTAATTAATTCGTTTCACCTTTCCTTAAGCCAATTTTTTAGGTCTAACTTGACCTACGGACGGTTTGGGAAAGGTGTCCAAAAAATTTTGGGACCCTAAAATGTAATACCCCGTAATTTTATACACGTTATAAAATTAAAATAGTATTTATACGTACATTTTACGTATTTTAAAGGAATAAAAGTATTTGAAAATAATTAATTAAAGGAATTTAATTAATTACGGAGTTTTATTTACTTTATTTTAAAGAAATAAATTTTTATAAGGTCATAAAATAATTTTTATGAAGGTCTTAAAATGTGTGAAAATATTTTGTAAGGCTTTTAAAAGTGTTTTTAATGGGTTGCCATGATTAGTTTAATTATGGGCCCAAAACTAATCCCACTTCAATTAGACCTTTTGGGCTTTTCCTAAACCAACTCTAAATCCTTTTGGGGCTTTAAATACCCCCTTTTAAACCAAAAATTCAGAATTTCCCAAGCATTCAAGTTAGGATTTCCAAAAGCAAAAGAGAGAAGAAGAAAGAAAAAAAAAAAAAAAAAAAAACGAAGGGAGAAGCGACGAAGAGGACCGAAGGTCGCCGGCCACCTCTCCGCCGCTGCTGCCCCTCGCCGGCCGGCCGTCGTCGCCATCTCCTCCCCCTTTGCCTTCTCGATTTTCGTAGGTACAAAAAAAAAAAAAAAAATCTTTTTCTTCTAGTTTAATTTAATTCTTAAGCATGTTTTATAAATTATGTTTATGATCATGTTTTAGTAATGTTTTATGATTTATAATCATGTTTTTATGATTTGTAATTATAGATTTAAAAAGTTGATCATGAAATTTTAATTAGGGTTTGAGAAAGTATGAAGTTTTATTGTTTTAAATTATTTTTATGATCTAGATTGAAGTGGTATGATCATAGTTTAATTATATATGATTGTATGATTAAATTATGATGTTTAGATTGGTTTTT
>PYUH01004001.1:1991365-2041657 GCA_016808085.1 Suaeda aralocaspica | reverse complement strand
AGGAAATGAGAGAATTAGAAAAATGAAATGTGTTAATGGAGGTTTGATTGAGGAAGCAAAAGAAAAAATGAATAAAAAAATTAAACATGGGCCCCACAAACGGTGATTTAATAACAGAATTTTAACATTCGTTTATCAGGTACTTAAATTTAAGAATAATGTGAGTATTAGGTACTTAAATAAAAAAATATTTGATTAGGTACTTTTTCAACAAATCTGAAAACATTTGCTACTTATTATCAAAAAATCCTAAAAAAAAAAAACAAATTAGATAGATAGTTTGATTTGTTCTTGCTCTTATTTTGCAGAAACTTTCCTTCCTTAATTTCCCCTTCCTTGGTAAGAACTTGTGTTAATGGAGAATGAAATTCAAAATCAAATGCAAATTAGGATTTAATTTAAAACAATGCTAATCTTGCCTGCACAATTCGGAGAAAAATTAACACACCAAAAATGCAGAATATTTAGAAATTCGAGGGAATTTGCAATTAATGAGGAGGAAAAGATTTATTTGAATTGATGAAATTGACTTGATGTACGAGAATTAAGGACAAGAATGAGGAAGAAGGAGAGGAAAGGATGAGAACAAAAATTAGAAGGAAATTGAATTTAGTTTAGTGAAAAATGGGAGAAAACAAAATATAAATGGGCCCACAACAAAAAATGAAACAATTCCAACAAAATGTAGTGGCATATACCAAAACCAATTAAAAGGTAGTTTAGTAAATAGTTTTATTATTATTTATTTATTTTTATTTATTTATTTATTTTAAAGGTAGTTTTATTCAACTTTGTGGTTTTAAAGCTAGTTATGATAATTGGCCTAAATTAATTAATAATTGTTTTACACTATCTATCTATAAACTACAATCTAATCTATAAACTAATAAATATTGCTAAAATAAGCCATGTTGATGTCATCATTTGACACATGATACCCTCTTAGTCTTAACAATCTTCTTCCCTCCAAAAGTAAAATGACATCATCCTTTTTTTCGAAAATGTTGGCTAATACTCTTATGAATTCTCAAAATAAATCATCATTACAATAAATGCTACCTAAACTAAAGTTATTTTCAACATTGTACTTTGTTTTTTACCCTTTTCTCATTTTTTTTTCAACATAAACTCTTTATTTTGATCTCGAAATAATTCCTAACTTTGTTTTTACTCCATATAGATAAGTTTATTATGTTGCAACAAAAAATATACTTTCTGTTCTTTTACATTTTAAATAGGTGTAGAAATAAATTTTTTTTTTTAAAAAAAAAATAAATTAATTTGCAACTCCATTTTTTTCCTCTATTTTCCGTGCATTACATAGGATGCTAATCTATTTATCTAATAAAAGCATGATTTAGTTCATTAATTATTATCTGTAAAATTAATCATATAATGTACTCTGCATGCAATGTATGTATACAATATTATACTTATAACTAAAGTAAATAAAAACTACCACATGTCATTTCACATTTAAAAATTTCCCTCCTTGTTATTGAAAAGAGATTTTAGAGGAGAGTATGATTCGTATTCTATCTTAAATCATAAGGGAGTACATACATATATATATAGAGATAGGGAAACAATTAGGGTTTCCTTAGAGAATTAAACCTAATATCTAGATATACTGGAATAATCATAGGGATATAATGGGCATCCACTAAATACATATATTATAACATCCCCCTTGGATGACCCTTATCGAATAGTATGCCTCTTTAAAACTTATTAAGAAAAACCCTGTGGGAACAAAAACCTAGTGAAGGAAAAAGGTACATCACTTTCGTAATAGCTTTATGATGTTGCCGCATTAAAAGCCTCACCAGGAAAAACCCAGGTGGGACCAAACCAGGTTAAGGAAAAAGAGCGCAACACGATTTTTCTCCCCCTAATGAATGCATAACTTAAGAATAATGAACCAAATGTCTTTGGTAGTAGCTTCGCACTTGAATAGAATAAAATTCAACACCTTGGTAGTTGATCCTTCTTGATTGGACTTCAATCTTCAACATGAGTATATCCATTTCTCCTACTCTTGAAAATAATACATATGTTGTGCTTATACTTACTTCATCTTTGTTAAATGCCACAAATATTAACTTATGCCTTCTTCTGGAAGTTATAAAATAGCTATTAATAATTACATATTGATAATAATTTATGGCAACTTGTGATATAATCAACATCATTGTCTAATCTTATGTAAATTAGTAATTACATTTAAGTAATAATTATTTATTTATGGTTCTTCTGGACCATAAAAGGTTTGTCGTTATAATATCAAAGTTCTCAAATGAACATAAGATTCTGATTAGACACACATACTCAAACTTCAGGTTGAGTGTTAATAATTTAGTCTTAAACTCTTCAGGAGTTTAATAATAATTTCACCATTGAGGTGTTCAAAATACTTCGTATAGAACTTGAAGCACTAGATATTTAAAATGTTTGTACAAGTTCTTCTGAAACTTTATGCATAATTCACGACATGCTATTAAACGCCCTTCATATGTATGATTTCATCACAAATATATTCTCATTGGAGTATAAAATTTTTCATGTAAATCTTCATAACTATGTAAGACACACTTACTATATAATGGACAAAGTTTTAAGTATATCACAATTATTGTATAAAATTAGTACATGTAATATGATGAGATGTGAAATTTATACAAACAAGATTATAAAACATATACTACGTATATAATGAGTAAATTGACACATGCAATGATGAATAGCGTTATCTACGACTCATACATGCACATAAATGTAAGACACAAAAAATGCAAAGACACTGTACAGTGAATTCAAAAATCCATTGCTGGACATCAGTTCTAATGAGATTATTCACCTTTAGTTGGACTTCAAGTCATGATAATCTTTGATCATGTCAATATGTCTAAATAAAAGTGGACTACTACTTTAGATCCTATTCTATCCACTACTTTTGCATATGCATATAATCCATCAATTCCATCATATACCGGTATCACATTTTTCAAGATGTAATTTGCCTGCTATTTTACAATGATATCTGAATACATTTCCGATCCCATTGGTACCACTAGTCGATTATAACATCTAAGTTCTTTCCTAGGCCATCTGTTATAATTCAGATATTTATACCACTTCCGGGGCATACGTTATGGCATAATAATACGTTACACTTTCAATAGTGCCAACACACTTTCTTGCCATAATTACATATTTATTTTGGAACCGATCATACAACCTACACTTCAAGTGGTAGTGATCAAGTATTATTGGCAAGATTTATCTCAATGTATATGCATATATGGCCAAAATGTATCTTCAATGCTATGTAACATGATACAAATAGAATACAAATCAAACCATAGGTGTGCAACATATCTTTAAAATATATAGACAAAAGTTGACAACAATATCTCAATAGTCATTTTAGAGATCATCACTTTATAATTTAGTAATTTGCCAACTTATCCCAATATTCTCCCCCAAGTTGGTAAAATTTTCAAATATGAGGCATCCATTCTTAACCAACTAATGTATAATTTCATGTACGTGCAAAAATATTTTTCTAATAGAAGGTTATTAACAAATTTCATACTTGGAAGAGATATATTCAACAACTATTTGTCTCTCTGGGAGAACGATATTAATCAATGAAAATCAATCTTCTTTTAACTTTTATGTGCATCCACATTGTGTATAAATTCATCATAAATTATTCACTTATTGAGATTATGACAATGGGGAGACATTATTGGCAGTTGTCGGTTTATTCGTGTTGCTGACATTCAACAACCCCAATAAAAAATGATTGTTATATTAACATAATCATGACTTAGCTTATACGCATGTAACTCACTCAATGGTTATCTTCTAGATTGCCAATGACTTTGATAATGAGTTTTAACTTACTCAAAGTTTTAACATACAAAGTGATTTGGTAAGCCTTTAGGCACATAATAGGAACAACTATAAGTATTTATTGAACTTCTGGTCACTATTACATATCTATATCCAACGTTGTTTTAAAATAACTTCTCTTTTCTTGAAATTTTCTTAAAATTCACATCCAAATATAGCTCAATATCCATGTTCGTTAATTATGTTTTTGATATACGTTTTATGTTGTGTTTCTCCCTCATTTTCGGTTGATTCTGTGCTAAATAGTTAAGTTGTGGATTTGTTTTGATTAATATCGTCCTTCGATGTTAAGTTATGTTTTAGACGGTTTTAGTGTCTTTAGTTGACTTTTAGAACCTTTTTCGGTTATTTTATACTCTTTCGGTTATTACGAGTGGTTTTCGATTTGTTTTATGTGTACGGGAGCGTAATAGAGAGTTATGAAGTCATGGAGGCTAAAACGAGTCAAAAAAGCACTTGCCTCGGAATGCGGTGCCAAGTCACGAGAAGTCACATAGATCATCAAATATAGTTCATTATGGCTATGCGGGGCGATAGGTTAAAAACTCTTTGAGTTATGCGGGCGCAACATAGATAGAAGTATCAGATTCACTCATTATTACCATGCGGGCGCAGGGAACAAACTGGGTTTGTTCTATGCGGGCGCAGGTATCATGGATTTTGATCGTTAGGCTTTTCTTCGTGGTTTTTTCGTGGGTTTTAATTAATTAAAAACCTAATTCCTATATATACTCTATGTAAAGGGGGCACGACCCTAACTAGTTTTTATCATACTTTTAAACCTAGGAATCCAAATTCATTATTCTCTCTGGAATTTTATAATTGATTATTTGTTCAACAATTCAAGCTTTCAATTAATGCAATTTCATCTATTTTGGAAATTCCTTTCCTTATGCTTTTCAATTACTTTAATTTCATGAATCTCTTTAGTTTCTTAGTTTTTAGTTTAGATTAATAGTTTTGCTATTTTATTCTTCATTTAGTTTTTATTGTAATTAATTTAGTTTTAATTAGTTTTTTTTTTATGATCATTTTTATTAATTTTGGTTTGTTTTGTTCCCTTAATTATGTGAGTAGTCGATTTCTAGGGGTAGGGGATCTATGATCATGTTATGAATTTAATTTATGTTCTCTAATTAGCTCTTGGCTTTTAATGAATTCCTATTATTGAATTCTATTGATTGTAATTAAATTGTGGCCAGATTCAGTTATAAGTTAGGTATTGTTGAAATGGAGGCCGAGAGGTAAAGATTACCACAATTAGACAATGAATAATAGCAAAAACGAATTTATGCGAGGAGAGCTGGTAAAGGAGTTTGAGGGAGTCTAAGTTCGAGAATTAGTGAGCCTAGTTCAATGAATGCCAATGAATTGATTAGTGAGCGTTAATTGATGTTTGTGATTGATCGTAGTGAACCGGTAGCCCTAGGTTTCCATTAATAGAGTTTAATTAATAATTTCCCGTCATTTACCGAAATTTCCACCAAGGCCCCTCACACTTTAGACTTTTTAACTAGTAAAATTTAATAGTTCTTGAGGATTGATCCCACTTCCCTAGTTATATTAGTTAGAGTTGTTCGGTTATTTTTTTAGAGGTGTGCGATAGCCTGTTCAAATTTGGCGCCGTTGCCGGGGAGGGAGGCAATTTTAATTCTATTAGTCTGGTTTAAAGTGTTTTTCTTGTTTTTTATTTTCGGTTATTCCTCACTCAAGGAACTTTCACGTTCTTTGAGGGTATCTCATTTTGGTTTTGAGTTCGATGTGTACAGGTATTAGGTTGTATGCCGGTTGGGTTGACCTGAACCGGAAGATCATGCATAAGAGGAGTCGGTAGAAGGAAGTGGAAATTACAAAGAGTCATTCTTTATGATCGAACACTTGTTGATTGACACATTTATTTGTGGAGTTGAATATTTCAGATAGTTCAGATAAGGAAGAGATGTCAAAATCACAGTTCAACGAGAACAACACACACAGAATGATGCACCGCCGCCGCCACCACCAGCAAGGTCCTTAAAAGACTATTCTCAGTCGAGTTCTGCAACAGTGGGAGGTGGTTACCGAGTTCCTGATAAGAGGCCCTGAATTTCGAATTGAAGCCAGCTTTGGTGAACATGGTAAAAGGAATTAGTTTGCAGGCAAATAAAGGAAGATCTCGAACTTACATTTGAATAACCATTCAGTACTGCAATACAATCAACCGAACTGGTATATCTCAAGATTACATACGACGTACGATGTTTCCATTTCATTAAAGAGAAGCTGATCTTGGTTGAATGGTTTTAAATATGATACTATCAATAGTTGGGATGGCTAGCCCTTGCTTTTCAAGGAAGACATACTACCTCCGGAGAGAACTGCACAACTTAGGATCAAATTACGAATTTAACCAAGAAACAGATGAAACTCTTTATGATGCATGGGAGAGATTTAAGGATTTGTTGAGAATGTGCCCTCATCATGGAATTGAGAGTGGTTTTTAGTGCAATCATTCTATAATGGCTGGGTAATGAGGTAGAACCTTGCTTGATTCCATGCTAGTGGTTGATTTATAGACCAATAAATCAATGCTACTTATGATCTAATTGAGGAGATTGCCATTCATAATTCTCAATTTGGTAATCCTAGAGACTGCTAAGAGAGGAGGAAAACATGTGATAGATGACAATATGAGAGTTTGGTTCACAAATCAATGCAATCATGAGAAGCTAAAAAAAATCAACACACCATCCTCCCAATCTAATGACTGTAGCTGCAATGGTGGACATTCGGGAGCTACAAATGTCTTTTGTGATTTATATGGTTCTTTTGGAAATAGTATGCAAGCTTGTCATAGTTTTATGGAGCAAGTATGTGCATTTCAAGCTTACAAGAATAACCCAATTTCCAACACCTACAATCCTTGTTGGAAAGATCATGCATACTTTTCCTACAGAATACTAGCAATGTTCAAAATCCGCAGCAGCAGCCACATTTTGTAACATCAATAACAGCAGGTTCAACGATTGCTCCACCTCAACCACTAGGTTTCAGTAGACCACCACCTCAGCACCACTCCCAACACCTCCCAGCCAACTAGCAATGAGATTTCCGACTGAAGAATATGATGACGCAGATGCAGAAAGCCATGGAAGCTATGCAGGCCCACAATCGACAATTGAGACTCAAGTAGCCCAAATTGCTCAATCATCAGCCACAAAGGCACAAGGCCAACTTCCTCCTACACCTACTCCATCAAAGCGTTCATCAAGCAACCCACCTCGTATCATTGCAATTCCATTGCAACAAGGGCGTACTTACTATGAAGGTCCTAGAATGTTAATGATGATGCTAACAAGGCCGCAGTGGACTAAGAAGACTAGTTCAGTTGTTATTGAAGACCTTGAGAAAGTAGCTGTAGAAAAGGAGAATGAAGTCTCAAGGAGAGAAGCATCAAAGAAGCAAGCTCCAGTAGCAGATTCAGTTACTGATGCATTCCTCCTTCATAGGTGTCGTTACCTTTCCGAACAGGGTAAACTGAGGAGTAAGACGATAATCACTTTCGTAAATTCCTTGAAATAGTTAAAAATTTGCTAGTTACTGTGCCTTTCAATAATTTAATTACTCAAGTGCCTACTTTACTAAATTTTTGAAAGATATTTTGAGCAGGAAAGTGAGTTGAATGTAACAGAGACAGTTTGCACTCACGAGGAGTGCAGTGCGATCCTTCAAAACAAATCTCTCCTAAGTTGAAGGATCCTGGCAATTTTTCAATTCCTTGCAATATAGGTCCTCTATTTATTGATAAGGCCCTATGTGATTTAGGAGTAGTGTAAGTGTATGCCCTTATCAATTTGCAGGAAGACTTGACATGGGAGAGCTTAAATTTACTAATGTTACTTTGCAGATGGTGGATAGAATGTAAAATACCCTAAGGTGTGTTTAGAGATGTACCTGTTAGAGTAGGAAAATTCTTCATTCCAGTTGATTTTGTTGTCCTTGATATGATGACGATGCTCCTACCCCTATCATTCTAGGTAGACCTTTCTAACATACTGTAAGTGCCGTCATTGATGTTAAAAATAGAATTTTTACCCTTTCTGTAGGGATGATAAAGTAACATTAATCTTAATAATGCAATGAAAATCCCATGATAGAACAGTCATGCAATGCAGTTTACACTTTTAATGAGATTGTTCATAATGACTTGCCTCGGTCCCCTGACAAAGATCTTTTGGAGGCCTCTCTCTGTTTAGGTTCTATTGTAGGTGACGGAGATGTGATAATAATGAGACGTATCAGGATCCAAAGAAAAAGAAATCACACCCTAAGAAGCGTGGAAGCCTGAAATTCCTCCTCACATGCTTTGCGAGTGAAGAAACAAATATGAGGTTCCTATCAAAGAACATGGGGTATTTGAACAAACAATAACCCCAAATTGTTTGGGTGTTTAACTACATGGGGCTCACGTTCACTCTTTGATCCACCTTGAGTTCTAAGGTATTATGGTCAAGCTAATGATCTTAAACAAGCGCTTTGCGGGAGGCAACCGTAAGTTATTCTTTCTCCCTCTAGCAATGAGGAAATTACTAAGTTCAGCTTGGGGGAGGTAAGTATTTTATTGCTTTCCTATTTTATTAGTTGGTTATTGCTTCTTAGCTTAGTTTTATTGCTTTCTTAGGACTGTGCATGGTTTGTACCATTCGTTAGGAATGGGAGTTTACATGTGACCAAAAAGATGTACTGCTTTCTTAGGTGTTAATTTTAGAGAAATTGGCTTATGGAGTATTCATGTCCCGGTCGAGTTTTATTGTTGGAATGACTATTTCTGTACCCCTTGTGCTTATTTTGAAAACTTATAACTCTTGACTACAGATGGGTCTACATGTGTGATTTGTTGGCTAGACTTGAATTTGATTGCTTAATTTCCTTTTATTGGTCAACCCTTCTCAACCTTGCTTGGGTCTTGGACTGAACTGTGTTAACGGGAGGATTTGAGCCACTTTTGAATATAAATTCATTCATATTTCCATTCATGTGTGCTTAGTTCCTGGTGTAATTATGATCTTGGGTTTGAATTGGATTCTAGTTAGCTTAAATTGTGGATTTGTGTATGTTGCGCATGATAAAAGGCTTTCATTTCTTCTTTGGCTTCAGAGTTTCATTTGCTACATTTTGTAGACACCTAATTTAGTCCCCCTGTCTCGCGGCGGACTCTATGATGATTAAAAAACTCATTTCTCTAGAAGATTGGATAATCGAGTTAACTTAGGCATAAAAATAAATCTCGGATATTATAAAATTCCCATTCTTATTTAACGGACCTTTATCCCAATGCCTCTTTAATTATTTTAAATAAATAATAGAATAAAAATAAAATAAAATAAAGACTTTCCAAAAAAACATAGCGCGCTAATTAGTCCGCTGACAGCTCAGCGTGACTAAGTTAGCAGCGCTACCCTAGTAGCGTTGTAGGGTTTCCGCGCTACTGGGCAGCGCGATTCGCGCGTACCGCGCTAGCAGCCCAACGCGATTAGGGTTCCCACGCTGATAAAAAGCCTTCATTTTCTTCATTTCTCAACACCTTTTTACTCAACTCTCCCTCATGCTTAATTAATCCGATATTGCTTTTAACAACCTTATTTTTTTAATAATTATTTATTATTTATTTACTATTTTTTTACTAAAAAGTGGCTACAAAATATAATAATATCGAAACAATAATTCGAAACTCGCCCCAAATTAATACTCGACGAAGACAATCTTCAAAGGAGAAGTGGTACGTTTCCGATGAGCCCTAATAATCATGTTTATGGACTTTTAGCTGTCGTTTCACTTATTATTTACTACTTTATCACCTAATTATGTTTAAAGGACTTAAATTGATTGTTTGCAACGCTTATATTAAGATAATTCTTTCGGACAAATCTAATCATGTTTGGCTCCTAAATCAATTTTTAAACGGTTTGAGTTAAAAATTAGTTTTTTGTGTTGTCACTAACAATTAATGCTTTTTTTTTGTTAATTTTGTAAAATGATAATTTTGTGTGATTCTAAAAGTAATTTCTGTATGGTTAAGAGGAAACTAGTAATGGCCGCCTATGGGCTAAACCCGACGCACTCGTCATGTTAGTACCTTCGCCCCCGAATCCAATCTTTGGTTCGCTGACCACAACTTGGAGTCATCCCCATGGGGTCGGACAGGATTTTCGTGTAATTTAGACAAACGTCCTTATTTGAGTCCCATTCGTATCTAGTCTAAATACACGGTTTATGAGTTTAGTTCCCAAAACTCATGGCGACTTCTTATTAGCATGTTTGGTATCGGTATTGAAGTTCTCCTAAGAATGATTTTAAAATGGGTTTAAAAGAAAAAAAAAAGCAGCGCTGGAAAGCTAACTACGCTACCTTTGTAGCGTTACAGACCTTCCCGCGCTGACACTGTAGCGTCACAGAACTTGTTCCGCTACAGGGTCAGTGTGGGAAATCTGTAGCGCTACACCTGTAGCGTGGTACAAGTTCAGGCTCCATTTGTTGAAAAGAAGGAAAAAAAAAAAAGAAAAAAGGAAAAAGGAGCAGCGCTGGGAAGTTAACTACGCTACTTCGTAGCGGTACAAACCTTCCTACGCTGACACTGTAGCGTCACAGAACTTTAACGCTGCAGGGTCAGCGTGAGAAACCTTGTAGCGCTACGCTTGTGCGTGGTCGTGTTCCAGCGCTCCATTTCCGTTGAAAAAAAATGTCTAATTAATTCGGTCACCTTTCCTTAAGCCAATTTTTTGGTCTAACTTGACCTCGGAGGCGTTTGGGAAAGGTGTCCAAAAAATTTGGGACCCTAAAATGTAATACCCCGTAATTTATACACGTTATAAAATTAAAATAGTATTTATACGTACATTTTACGTATTTTTAAAGGAATAAAAGTATTTGAAAATAATTAATTAAAGGAATTTAATTAATTACGGAGTTTTATTACTTTATTTTAAAGAAATAAATTTTTATAAGGTCATAAAAAATTTTTATGAAGGTCTTAAAATGTGTGAAAATATTTTGTAAGGCTTTAAAGTGTTTTTAATGGGTTGCCATGATTAGTTTAATTATGGGCCAAAACTAATCCCACTTCAATTAGACCTTTGGGCTTTTCCTAAACCAACTTAAATCCTTTTGGGGCTTTAAATACCCCCTTTTAAACCAAAAATTCCGAATTTCCCAAGCATTCAAGTATGGATTTCCAAAAGCAAAAGAGAGAAGAGAGAGAAAAAAAAAAAAAAAAAAAACGAAGGGAGAAGCGACGAAGAGGACCGAAGGTCGCCGGCCACCTTCCGCCGCTGCTGCCCCTCGCCGGCCGGCTGTCGTCGCCATCTCCTCCCCTTTGCCTTCTGATTTTCGTAGGTACAAAAAAAAAAAAAAAAAATCTTTTCTTCTAGTTAATTATTCTTAAGCATGTTTTATAAATTATGTTTATGATCATGTTTTAGTAATGTTTTATGATTTATAATCATGTTTTTATGATTTGTAATTATAGATTTAAAAAGTTGATCATGAAATTTTAATTAGGGTTTGAGAAAGTATGAAGTTTTATTTTATGTTTAAATTATTTTTTGATTAGATTGAAGTGGGATGATCATAGTTTTAATTATATATGATTGTATGATTAAATTATGTGTTTAGATTGGTTTTTAACAAATTTAAGTATTAAAACAAATCTGAAAATTTGTTAATACATGTTAAAACAAGTTTTAAGTGTTCATATTATGCAGTATGATCATATATGAAATCTTGATCACACATATATTTAGTATGATTTATGAAGTTTAAAGATGATTTTAAGTATGATTTATAAGTGTCAGATTTTATAAAATTCATAATTAATGTTTTAAAGTATGTAATTAGCATGAATTAATCATATAAGTTAAGTATTACATTATATGATCAATCCATTTGTTTTTTAGGGCTTTTCATGAAGTTTAGAGAGGTCTAAAAGGATTTTTAATTAAATAAATAATGCTGTAATTTTATTAAGGCATGTTTATAAGAGTAAAATTAAGTGTTATCACTTACAAGTTTCCAAATTAAATTCTAATGCATAGAATCGAACCATAAACCTATAAGGATATTAATATGGTGTTTTTATGCAAAAATAAGTGTTTTAAAGAGTTTTAAGAGGCTTGAAATAATTAAAGTAAAGCTGCCATTTTTGGAAAGTAATGAAAAATAGAAGTTTTCGAAAAGAAAAATAAAGAGACAAGTTATGGAATTGAATAGAGACATAGTAAGGAAGGTTTGGATGTTTATCCACTAGTAAAGAGTAGTTTAGAGTTGCTGTAAAGTTTAGTCAAAGAGGTTTTTCTTATATAGTTTTCCTCTTATGTTTTATAGGAGGATTCGAATCAAGTGAGTTCTAGAAGTAGTGGCGAATCACCGCTATTATACAAGGTACGTAAGTACTAAAGATTCATGAGAGAATATCATGCTAGGATCATGCTAGTAAGTAGATTGAATATTATAAGTTTCATGTTAGAAACTATATGATATGAAGTATGTTATGTGACTCTTGTTGACTTTTGTTGACTTATGTGAGATGTTCAAGTATGCATGATTACATGATAATCCATGAGTATTTATTATGCATTCTATTTATATATATATTAATAATAACATCAAGGATGTTTGGAATGCATGTTTAATAAAAGAAGTGACTAGTAGTCAAAAATGAGCATGAAAGATTAGTTATTAAATATTTGAGCAAAGAAGAGTTAGTGAATTTATTCACATGATTAGTAGTAATTGAGCAATTTATTTTATTATCCACTCACAGTTATGTGTGGACTAGTAAGGAAGTTATCCACTACAGTTATGTGTGGACTGTTAAGGAAGTAATTAACCACTCACAGTTAATGTGGGTCTAGAGAGGATTATAAAAGGAATAAAATATGTTCACTTATCAATGAAGATAATTAATATGGTGTTCATGTCATGTTATGTTATGAATGTTTGTGTGATGTATGCATGTTATGATGTTGTTATGTGAGAGTCATCACAAGTTATAAAATGGTTAATCACGTAAAGTGAAAGAGGATTCGCACCAAAACTCTTGGAACGTATTACCTTGAGTATGAACAGTGGGGGGAGTTGTCTAACAGAGGATTCAACTCCTAGTTAGGGGTACAAGACGTTGTACTTCTATTTTTTAGATTTTTATCTTATTGCGCTGGAATTCCGCCACTAGGTGGCATAGTAATACCTTCTTGGAGTTGCTCCCAAGTTGGTGCCCTTTGGGCAATTATTTATTTTAGGAAGGAGCCCGTTCGATGCGAAATCCAATTATATAATAATTAATTCTGAAGTAAGAGTCTTAGAGTCTTTGATGTTGCAATGTGGTAAAGTATGGTGATGTTTTACTTGATGCTCTTGCCTAGGATTACTCATGCTAGTGTGTTGCTTTGTCTTAATACTTTATGTACTCAGCTTTGCTGATTACGTGCTTTGTGCTGATGGCTAATCTTTGTTTGGCCCTACGACGACCCATTATTATGGCGAGTAGAAGTCTTGAATAAAGAGTAAGCAACAGGTTTCAGGTGGCATCTAGTCGATCATGCTGGGATTGAGTGAAGAGTGTTCATGTAGTTTTAGTATTTGCTTAAAAATTAAGTGACTATTATGCTATTATTATATCATGATGGATTAACGGTGTTTTAAAGATATTAAATATTATTGGTTTGAAGGGCCGTTATGTCGGTTCCAAGTTGTTATAAAGTATCATGGATTTGGTTTTGAAGTTTATTTAATTAAGTTGTTTTGGTTTGTTTTTTTAAAAGTTAAGTCTTCCGCTTGTAGTACTTTGGTAAATGCCTTAGCGTTTTCACGGTGGCGGTAATGCTTTGGTTTTCTAAAGTAGTTGGGGTCGATTATTTTATAAATGTTTTCCGGAAATGTTAGTAGTTTTAGGAAGGAGAAAACCAGGGTGTTACAAGTGGTAGCCAGAGCCTGTTTTATAAATAAAATGTTTATTTTGGGTACCCTAGTCTAAGTCCGAAGTCTAAACCCTAAGGTGAGGTCATTTTATTCATTCATTTTGGGAAGTGTCTTGAGGAGCAAATGTTTTTAGAAGTCATAAAATAGAATATTTCTAAGAATAAAATATTTCCAAAAATAGAAAATTTTCAAAATGGAAAAAGAGTTTTGTTTGTTACATGTGCAGGTACACAAGGAGTTAAGGTACGTTATTATGGTTATTGCTTTACAATCATGTGGTGAGATTGGGTGGAAGTTTTGGGCATGTAGGATAGATTATTTTCTTCCTTCATGCAAAGATATTTGTTTTCTAGTTGATTGTTTATGTGACTAGTTATGTGTAGAAAAGATTGTTTGTTAGCCATTGAATCCTTTTCTTTTGAGAAATGGTTTGTTGTGTTTGTTTCTGTTTGGTTGGTTGGTTAATGTTTAGAATCTGTAAGTGGCTTTGCAGGATGTTGACCAACTTGCCTAATAAGAATTCGGAAATAGGAACCTTGGAAGAAAGATTAAGATATGAATATGGGGACAATATGTTGGGAAAATTCGGTTTTATTGTGATTACCAAAGAAATGTGTTAGGAAAGAAGGAGTATGAGGATGCTCATAGAGTGTCAGCCATGATATAAACTGTTTACCTGACCGTGAAACCCTATACCAAAATTAAGGCAGAATTTGATGACTTTTACCTACCTGGAGGGATTCCTAATTTTGCTAGTATATGAATGAGTATGGTTGTTGGAGAGTTCATATGGGTATCTAGAGAGTTATATTGGTCTTAGGGAAGCAGAGCATAGGGCTGCATTAATGAAAAATCCTCCACACCTGAGCCTGAAGCTAATGAAGCTGAGTCTGAGGATAGTTCCTGTTTGAAATGGAAGATCCAGACCCGTCATCCCAGAGTATGTGGATCTAGTGACCGATCGAAGAAGAAGAGCAACCTATTGATGAAGATGATATGGAAGAAGACCAGAAGAGGATCTAGAAGACATTGAATGATGTTGAGAAAGACCCGAGTTTTACTCCAGGGAATATGTTAGTTCTTCAGAATAAGCTTGATAACACTAATGTTTAGTAGAAAGCAGTTGTTGCTATCGTATTATATTAGTAGTAGTATGTTATTATTGGGATGTAAACCTCCTTAGTGCTATTTGTTTAAGGAATGAGTGGCAAGGGCCATGTGAATTTTAAGAAATTAGTGTTGTTAATATTTTCTAGAAAGGAGCATAAATAAAGCCAATACTTTAATTAAAGTATTGTTAAGAAGGGAAATTCCAAGGGGAATTTATTTATTTTATGTGCTTTATTTATATTTAATGGTTGTGAAAACAATCAAAAGTAAGTGAATCAATTACTTAAGGAAGTATATACTTACTTATGAGGTAAATGAGAATGTGTTATGTCTCAAAGTAAAGTTTGTGTCTTAACATAGAGTTAGACATAGTTATTAAAGTAAGTGTTTTTCTTTCTCTTTAGAGAGAAACAGAATGGCTGAAGGAAATGCAAATCAGCTTAATGAAGTAGTAAGGCAATGGCAACTGTAGCTCAGCAGTTAGCCGAAAGAGGAAATAACCAAGAGGTAGTAGACCCCGCTGGGGAATTGTTAAGAAAATTTCACAGAGTAAACCACAAACTCAAGGTGAACCTACCATCTGTTTTAGAGGATGGTGTGAGAGAGTTTAATAAGCTATTTGGTGCTGTAGAGTGTCCAGAAGAGTTTGGGTGAACCATGCGGTTTACATTAAGAGGAGAGGATGATTGTGGTGGTGGTCTCAAAATGAGGCTGTGATTAGGGCTTTGCCTGGTTTTAACTGGACTGGTTTCAGGAGCAAATCCGTAATAAGTTTTACCCTGTCTTTTTGCAAAGCAGACGGCTGATGAGTTCTAGAGCTTAGAATGGGGAATATGTCTGTTAGGAGAGTATTATTCGAAGTTTTATTGATATCTAGTTGCTAAGGAAGCTGTAGCAACTGAGAAGTTGAAGGCTAGTCGTTTTGAGAGGGGATTTCCAATTTATTGTGTAGTGTGAGGGATGTGGTGTTATGGAGACTCTAAGCCAGAAGACATCGAGGTAGTGAGGGATTTTCTGGACGTGTTTCCGGAAGAGATTCGGGACGGAATGGAAGCCCGAGACGGGAAATCGATTTTACTATAGACTGATGCCAGGTACTGCGCCCATTTCCAGTACCATATAGGATGGCTCTGCGGAAATGAGCGAGCTTAAGGAGCATTGCGGATTTGTTGGAGAAGGGTTCCTCGACCTAGTGCTTCACCTTGGGGAGCACCAGTGTTGTTTGTGAAGAAGAAAGATGGGAGTATGAGGTTGTGTATTGATTATAGGGAGTTGAATAGGTGACGATCAAAAACAAGTTCCTTTGCCAAGGATAGATGACTTGTTGATCAGTTGAAAGGAGCGAGTGTGTTTTCAAAGATTGACTTGAGGTCAGGATACCATCAATTAAGGTTGCTAATGAGGACATACCAAAGACGGCTTTTCGTACGAGGTATGGGCACTATGAGTTTACGGTGATCCGTTTGGGTTGACAAATGCGCCAGCAAATTTTATGGACTTATGAATAGGGTTTTTCATCAATTTGGATAAGTTTGTGGTAGTGTTTATTGATGATATTTTGGTGTACTCAAAGTGTAGAGGGGAGCATGTGGAGCATTTAGGAACATTTTGTCAACGTTAAGGGAAATCAGTTGTATCTAAGTTCTAAAATGTGAATTTTGGTTGGAAAGAGTGGCATTTGGGTCATTTTGGTTCCAAAGATGGAGTTGAGGTAGACCCGCAAAGATGAAGCAGTGAAGAGTGGCCTACACTAAGATGTGACTGATTTCGAAGTTTCTTGGGTTTTAGCAGGTAATTACAGAGGTTTGTGTAAGGGATTTTCGAGGTAGTAAGCCATGACATCTTTGATGAAAAGGATTGAAGTTTTGTTTGGGATGATAAGTGTGAAGAAGCCTTTCAAACTCTCAATGAGCGTTTGACTACGGCTCCAGTTTGACCTTGCAACCAGCTGGTAGTGAGCCGTATGATGTTTTAGTGATGCTTCGAAAATGGTTTGGGATGTGTGCTTATGCAAAATAGAAGGTGATTGCGTATGCATCAAGGCAGTTAAAGCCATATGAGGTTAATTATCCCACTCACGATCTCGAGTTAGCAGCGATCCGATGTGTTTGCATTGAAATATGGAGACATTATTTGTATGGAGTAAAGTGTTAGAATCATACAGACCGCAGAGAGTTTAAAGTACCTTTTCCCTCAAAAAGATCTAAATATGCGTCAAAGGAGATGGCTGAGTTGATTAAGGACTATGACCTAGATATTCAGTATCATGAAGGAAAGCGAATGTAGTAGCGGATGCTCTTAGTCGAAAGACAGAGACATGGAGTGAATACTCTAGTAGTTGCTAATGAGCTATGTAGAGAAATGAAAGGCTGAATTTAGAAATAGTAAAGGAGGGAGCGTTGAAGGAATTGCTAGTACCCTTGCATCCACCAACGGGTGTTTGAGGACATAAAAGGAATCAAGCCGGAGATGTGAAATTGGATAGATAAAGAGAAAATCAAGCAAGGTAAGGCAGTGGACTTTCAAATTCATGAGATGGAAGTTTAAGGTATAAGGGTAGGTGGTGTGTACCACAGAAATGTGAGAGATAAGAAGAAAATACATGGAAGAAGGTCATAATACGCCATATCTCCACGCCTGGAGGTGATAAGCTTTATAAAGATTTGAAGAAGGTGTATTGGTGGCCAAGGATGAAAAAGAAGTAGCTGAGTTTGTAAGCAAGTGTCTTACCTGTCAAAAAGTAAGTTTGAGCATAAGAGGCCACAAGGTGAAGTGCAACCAACTTGACATCCCAGGGGAAGTGGGATTGCATCTCAATGGATTTTGTAACTAGTTTGCCAAAAATCCAAGAATAATAATGATACAATTGGGTTATAGTTGATAGATTGACTAAGTCAGCGGTGTTTATACCGAGAATGAAAGAGACTTGGAAGATGGAACAACTAGCTAAAGCTTATATAAACATGTTGTGAGGTTACATGGAGTTCCAAGGACATTGTGTCGGATAGGGATTCAGAATTTCTCGAGTTTTGGAAAAAGTGTGCAAGAGAATTTTGGTACTACATTGAAATGAGTACTGCTTTTCCATCCAGCAACGGAATGGACAGACAAAAGACTATCAAACATTAGAGGATATTTTGAGAGCTTGTGTAATGGATTTTCAGAAGAGTGTTGGGGGAGTAGCTTGGATTTGATAGAATTTTCATATAATAATAGTACCATGCAAGTCTGGCATGGCACCTTTTGAGGCATTATATGGAAGGAAGTGTAGAAGTCCTTATGTGGAATGACATAAGTGAGACAGTGATTTTAGGGCCTCAATTAATTGAGGGATACTGCCAACAAAGTAAGAGGAATTCGAGCAAAAATGCAGGCAGCACAGATAGGCAAAAATCTATGCGAATCAAAAGCGTAAGAAGTCGAGTTAAAGTGGGATAAGGTGTTATTAAAAGTATCACCTATGGAAGGTATTATGAGGTGTGAAGGAAGGGAAATTAAGTCCGAAGTACATTGGACCATATGGGATATACAGAGGATTGGAAAAATAGCCTATAAGCTAGCTTTACCTATGGAGTTGAGCAAAGTTCATAATGTGTTTCATGGTCGCAACCTTAGACAGTATGTCCAGGATAAAATCATGTTTTGCAACCGGAGACAGAATAGAGTGAGACAAAATCTACCTATGAGGAAAGACCGATAAAAATTCCTGATAGTAAAGTTCGTGGTAATCGTGTAGAAAGTAGGAGGTCAATATAGTTAAAGTTTTATGTTCTAACCAAGATTGAGGAAGCAACTTGGGAAGCAGAAGTAAGATGAGGAAAAAAGTATCCAGAGTTATTTCAGGTTAGTAGAGTTACGGGGGACGTTACTCGATTCTAAGGGGGGTAGAGTGCGATAGAACTTCGCGTTTCTTCCCTTAAGTTTGGCAATTTTAGTTTTCTTTTATGTTTTTAGCAAAGTTTTTTATGTTTTGTTTCCAAGTTTTAGAGTTAGTAGTTTGCACTCAAGGAATGTTTTAAAAAAGTTAAAGTATGTGTCTAAGTTTACAGCAACAAAGGTCAAAAAGAAAAAAGTTATATGAAAAGTGCCAATAGTGCAAGTCTTCTCATTCCATTCCACACATATTTCGTTCAAGTTTCGGACGAAACTTCTTTTAAGGGGGGTTAGACTGTAAATCCCCGTAATTTTATACACGTTATAAATAAATAGTATTTAACGTACATTTTCGTATTTTAAAGGAATAAAAGTATTTGAAAATAATTAATAAAGGAATTTAATTAATACGGAGTTTTTATTTACTTATTTAAAGAAATAAATTTTTATAGGTCATAAAATAATTTTTAAGGTCTTAAAATATGTGTGATGAATATTTTGTAAGGCTTTAAAAGTGTTTTTAAGGGTTGCATATGATGTTTAATTATGGGCCCAAAAACTAATCCCACTTCAATTCGACCTTTTGGGCTTTTCCTAAACCAACTCTAAATCTTTTGGGGCTTTAAATACCCCCTTTTTAAACCAAAAAATTCAGAATTTCCCAAGCATTCAAGTTAGGATTTCCAAAAGCAAAAGAGAGAAGAAGAGGAAAAAAAAAAAAAAAAAAAACGAAGGGAGAAGCGACGAAGAGGACCGAAGGTCGCCGGCCACTCTCCGCGCTGCTTGCCCCTCGCCGGCGGTGTCGTCGCCCTCTCCTCCCCCTTTGCCTTCTCGATTTCGTAGGTACAAAAAAAAAAAAAAAAAAAAAAAAAAAAACTTTTTCTTCTAGTGTAATTTAATTCTTAAGCATGTTTTATAAATTATGTTTATGATCAGTGTTAGTAATGTTTATGATTATAATCATGTTTTATGATTTGTAATTATAGATTTAAAAAGTTGTCATGAAATTTTAATTAGGTTGAGAAAGTAGAAGTTTTATTGTTTTAAATTATTTTTATGTCTAGATTGAAGTGGGATGATCATAGTTAATTATATATGATTGTATGATTAAATTATGATGTTAGATTGGTTTTTAACAAATTAAAGTATAAACAAATGAAAATTTGTTAATACATGTTAAAACAAGTTTTAAGTGTTCATATTTGCAGTATGATCATATATGAAATCTATGATCACTACATATATTTTTAGTATGATTTATGAAGTTAAGATGATTTTAAGTTGATTTATAAGCTGTCCAGATTTTATAAAATTCATATTAATGTTTTAAAGTATGTATTAGCATGAATTAATCATATAAGTTAAGTATTACCTTATATGATCAATCCATGTTGTTTTTAGGGCTTTCATGAAGTTTAGAGAGGTCTAAAGGATTTTAATTAATAAATAATGCTTGTAATTTTATTAAGGCATGTTTATAAGAAGTAAAATTAGTGTTATCACTTACAAGTTTCCAAATTAAATTCTAATGCAAGAATCGAACCATAAACCTAAAGGATATTAATATGGTGTTTTATGCAAAATAAGTGTTTTAAAGAGGTTTGAGAGCTTGAAATAATTAAAGTAAAGCTGCCATTTTTGGAAAGTAATGAAAAATAGAAGTTTTCGAAAAGAAAAATAAGAGAGAACGTTATGGAATTGAATAGAGACATAGTAAGGGAAGGGTTATGGATGTTTATCCACTAGTAAGAGTAGTTTAGGTTGCTGTTAAAGTTTATCAAGCAGGTTTTTCTTAATAGTTTTCCACTTAATGTTTATAGGAGGATTCGAATCAGTGAGTTCTAGAAGTAGTGGCGAATCACCGCTATATACAAGTACGTTAAGTACTAAAGATTCATGAGTAGAATCTCATGCTAGGATCATGGCTAGAGTATATTGAATATATTAAGGTTATGTTTAGAAACTATATGATATGAATATGTTATGTGACTTTCCCTTGTGTTGACTCCTGTTTGTTGACTATGTTGAGCATGTTAAGGTATGCATGGTACATGATAATCCATGAGTATTTATTTAGTCTATTATAATTATTTATTAATAATAACATCAAGGATGTTTGGAATGACTGTTTTAATAAAAGTAATGACCTAGTAATAACAAAAAATGAGCATGAAAGATTATGTATAGTAAAATATTTTGAGCAAAGAAGACGTTAGTGAATTTTATTCACATGATTAGTAGTGATTGAGCAATTTATTTTATTATCCACTCACAAGTTTATTGTGCGATAGTAAAGGAAGTTATCCCTCACAGTTTATGTGTGGATTTAGGTAAGTAATAACCACTCACAGTTAATGTTGGTCTAAGAGGATATGAAAAGGAATAAAATTATGTTCACTATCAATGAAGATAATTAATATGGTGTTCATGTCATGTTTGTTAGAAATGTTGTGGTGATTATGCATGTTATGATGTTTTTATGTGAGAGTCATACATAAGTTATTATAAAATGGTTAATCACGTAAAGTGAAAGAGGATCGCACCAAACTCTTGGGACCGTATACCTTGAGTATGAACAGTCGGGGGGAGATTTGTCTAACAGGGAGGATTCAACTCCTTAGTTAGGGTACCGATTTTGTACTTCTATTTTTTTTAGATTTTTATCTGATGATGCGGTGTGAATTCCGCATTAGGTGGCCCATAGTAATACCATCTTGGAGTGCTCCAAAGTTTGGTGGCCTCTTGGGCAATTAATTTATTTTATAGGAAGAAGCCCGTTCGATGCGAAATCCAATTATATAATATTAAATTCTGAAAGTAAGGAGGGGTTTTAGAGTCTTATGATGTTGCCCAATGTGAGTGTAAAGGTATGTGATGTTTTACTTTGATGCTCTTGCCTGGCTAGGATCTCATGCTAGTGTGTTGCTTTGTCTTTAATACTTATGTACTCACTTTGCTGATTACGTGCTGTGTTGCATGGCAATCTTTGTTTGCCCTACGACGACCCATTTATATGGCGAGAGAGTACTTGAATAAGAGTAAGCAACAGGTTTCAGGTGGGCATCTAGTCATCATTGCTGGGATTGGTGAAGAGGTGTTCATGTAGTTTAGTATGTGTCTTAAAATATAAGTGACTATTATCTATGTTCTATATTACATGATGAATTACGTTGTTTAAGGAGATATGTAAAATTAGTTTGGGTTGAAGGCCGTTATGTGGTTACAATTGTTAGTAAAGTATCAGGGATTTGGTTTTGAAGTTTATTCAATAAGTTGTTTTGGTTTGTTTTTTTAAAAGTTAAGTCTTCCGCTGTAGTACTTTGGTAAATGCCTTAGCCGTTTTCACGGTGGCGGTAATGCTTTGGTTTTCTAAAGTAGTTGGGGCTCGATTATTTTATAAATGTTTTCCGGAAATGTTAGTAGTTTTAGGAAGGAGAAAACCAGGGTGTTACATAAAATCCGGGGCCCCTACAGTGGCGACTTCACTGGGGACTAAAAGAGGGCGAGACTTGAAAATTTTCTCGTAATCATACACTTTTTATATTTAGAACAAATTGCATTTTCTTAGACATATTGCATACATGTGACAAACACTTGGCTTCCATGTGTTTGAAACATGCCTTAAGATCACCATAATAACATTACATTTCGGAAAGGAATCGTTGACTTGGTGGGGCCCATGGTTACTAAGCAACCGAGCAAAACGCCGCCTTATCCCAACTACATCGATTCCAAGTTGCCCATGGTACTTGGAGGGGAGACACTCCATATCTAACGGATATCACACCGCAAAGTGTTGGAGCACACTCCTTAGATGTAGGACACTTTGGATTGACCTTTAGAGCTTAACCCTAGAGGACATAAAACCTTTGTTTAGGGAACCTCATTGCTTGTATTTCGATTTTTTTTATTCTTTTCTTTTTTTCATGATTCTGTTTCCTTTTTTTTATGATTTTGTTTCCTTTTTTTTCTTTATTTTGTTTCTTTTTTTTTTTACTTTCCTTTATGTTGTTATTTTATTCTTCATGTTGTTTAGGATACTTTAGGATTTTGCATTTATTTATTAAAAGATTTTATTAACTTGCTTCAAATTAGATGATTCACTAAAATCATTTCCTTACAAAGACTTCATTAGCATTATTCTATTCTTATATAGAATATTATTAATTTTCTCTATTTAGAAATTATTTTGGAAAATCATTAAATAAAAGGATTGTTAATAACATCACGTTAGGAATAAAATCGTTTTTTTTTCTAAGACTAACTTGATACTTCCATTATTCACCAAGAAATTTAAATCGTATCAATCATTTCAAACATTTATTTGTTAAGATTATTGACATAATTTGAATATTTCGAGGATTTACTAATTCAATTCTTTTTTTTGTAGATTTTAATTAGTTTATTTTTGAATTCTAGGTGGAGCTAACAATCTCATTTTCCTTAATGAATGAAAATCTTTCGTTTTTTTTATAAAAAAAAAAAAATCAAAACAAAACAAAAATTTTCGCCCATGAGCTTTTAATCCTCATAAGCATTAACAATAATTAACTTAATACTGGTTTTGTTTGAGTTAAACTAAAAAAGGTCAAAAAACCTTTATTAATTATATTCTTTAAATTAGAATGTCATTAATTAAGGTTTAGTCGTCTTTAGCTTAGCTTTCAGACGCTCTTAGTATTAAATTAATCATTGTTAACACTACTTAATTATTTCTTTGTTTTTTTTCGAAAAATGGAAGTAAATATTTTTCGGAATGGCTTGAAATTTTTTTATCGTAAAGGGCTGGTTCAACTGCTTGGTGTCGCGATCCAGATCAGCGTTTACAGAGGTTAGGTAGTGACGAACAATCATCATTCATCTCAAATTCCTTAGACGATATTTGTGAACATTTCGGGTTTATTACTCTAAATTCTCCAATTTGTTCCTCAAGTTCTGTTCCGTCCTCTCCAAGTCCAAGTATGGGTGAAGAAGAAAATATGAATGCTACGTACATTGAATGCTCTCATGATGCGTCTTAATAAGATGGAGGCTGAACGAGAAGTAGAAAAAATACGCCTTGCTGAAATTGAAGCTGAACGTGCTGCTGAAAAGAAACATTTGGCTGAAATGGAAGCCAAAAGGCAAGAGGAGGAAAGGAGGAAAAAGAAAGAGATTGAAAATCTCATTCATCGTTCTTCAATGGGTGGCAAATCATATCAATTTGAGGCTGCCAACATCCCTAACACAGAGGNCATTCATCGTTCTTCAATGGGTGGCAAATCATATCAATGTGAGGCTGCCAACATCGCTAACACTGAGGTTATTCTCCCTGAGAAGTTCGATCCTTCTACTCTTCTAAAGTTCAAGGTGACTGGTAATCCAGTCAATCACCTTAAGAGCTTTATTGGGTCCATGACCATCAAAAAGGTTGATCCTGTATTCTATCCAGTGATCTTCCCTCTTTCTTTAGAACCCATTCCACATAATTGGTTCTACTCTCTTAGCACAGATCGGGTTCCAACTTGGGATACTGTTACTAAGGAATTCATTGATCAATACAAAGATAACATGGAATTCCATGTCACACTCCGAGAACTCGAAGTGTTAAAACAAGGAGCTGATGAAGGGTTCACTACCTTCTTCACTCGTTATAGGGAAAAGATGACCCACTTGGTCCAAAAACCATCCGATGCTGAATTAGTAGAAAGGTTTGTAGACAACCTGTCCGAGCCTTATCAAGTACATCTTAAATATCAAGGCATCGACTCTTTCAAAAGAGTGTATGATGTTGGGATCAAAATTGAGAATGATTTGTTGAAAAAATAGTTGAAGCCCCAGGCTTATAAGGGGAACTACACCTATAAAAAGGGTGAATCTTCCAAAAATAATGAAGTCAATGCTTTAGAAGCTTCTCGTCCAAGTCCATCAAAAATAAAGAGGTGACCTCGAGATAGAAGATTCACTCCTATCAGCATGACTTATTCTCAAGCTCTTGACAGACTTCAAAGCCAAAATGCTTTATATCCAATTGGGCCAACTACTGACCCACCAGAGGACAAGAGAAGCCCAAAATGGAATGCTAATTCATGGTGCAAATACCATAGAGGGAAAGGGCATGATACTGAACAATGTTGGGTCCTCAAACATGTCATTCAAGACATGGTTGAAGACGGGCGTTTACCTTTACCTCCCAAGCCGGATAATATCACCAATCCTTTTGGTGGATCGTCTATTCTGGCCATTGATTGTGTTAGAGATAATTTTGATCCTTCTAAATTTATCACTTCCAATAATGATAATGCAATGGAGGAAGTATTAGGCTTACACGATCATGTATGTGGCATATGGGACGATAATGTTGAGGATACTTATATCACCAACCTCAGTGCCAACACAACTCTCGGGCTTAATCCAGAAATTATAAAAAATGATTGGTATCAAGATCCTACAGAAGTTGTGTCTAATGTTCAGCATCTTACTCGTTCTGGACGAGCTTATCAACTTGATAATGACAAAGGCCCATCTCAGGCCCAAGTCAACAAAGACTCAATTCCAGTCCAAACAAATACTAGCTCATCACAAGCCCAAAATTCTAGTGAGAGCAATGATAATCCTCTCATTAAGCAAATGCAAAAGACTAAAGCCGATGTAACCATTTGGCAATTATTAGCTTCTTCTCGTGATCGTAGGGTAGTTGTACTTGATATGTGCGGTTTTTATAGTGTTTTTCCCCTTGTTTCGAGTCAATTTTATGCCTAGAAGTTGTTAATCTGGCTTTATTTTAGCTCATTCGATGTTCTTTAGCTAATTTGAAGTGTCTCGTCAAGTTTGATTAATTTCCGGCAATTTTAGAGCATTTTAGTTGATTTTTATCAATCCACGGTTGTTATGCTCGGTTTGGTATGTTTTGTAATTTCAGGCACAAAAACCGAGGCTCGGAACGAAGCCGGAAAGCTTAGACGGGATAGAATGAAGATGCATGGAAATGCGTGCCAAGAAGTATCAAAACGAGCCTTAAAGAACTTATGAAGAAATAAGAGAAAAGGAAGCAAAATGAACTTCTAGGTCAATGGGGGCGCATGAAAGGACATGCGGCGCATTAATCAAGATTTCAGCTTTAACGTTCTGAGGTGCAGATGCGGGCGCATAACCTCCTAGCGCCCGCATAAGAACGTTTTTCCCGATCTTATTTCGCCTTTTATTTCTTTGTACTAGGTTTTGTAAGCCCAACTTGGGTACATTAGGCACGGTTTTCTAGGCAGGCAAAACAACTTATGCTTTTCAATTTAGAATTACTCTCTAGGTTTTAGATTAAGCACTTTGTCTCTCTCAAATAAAATTAAGGGAAATTAGGGTTGTTCAAGACTTTGATTCAATCAATCAATCAAGTCCAAGCTTCAATTTGGTAATTCTTCTGGTTTTGTCTTTATTTTAGTTTAATTTATGCTTTTAGTTTTTCTAGTTAATTAATTAGATTAATTTTGTTTAGTTAATTAGTGTAGTTATTTCCAGAATTCAATTAGGGTTTTACAATTATTCTTGTTTTGATCTTCTAATATGAGTGAGTAGTCTAATTTCTAGGGTTAGGGGAACCTTGATCAATCAATGGACTAATTAAATTAGGTTGTTCAATCCCATAATTAGTAGTCATTTTCCTATTATTGGTTTCTTTGTTACAATTGAATTGTGCGCAGATTTAGTTGTAATTCTGGTAATTGTTGAATTTGATGCCGAGAGGTAAAAATACCACAATAAGGCCACTGAATAATAGGCGGATTAGTCTAGGCATGACGAGAGCCGCTAGATGAGTTCGAGGGAGTCAGATTCGAGAGAATTAGTGAGCCCTAATTGACGATAGTTGTGAGATTGAGCGATCTTGTTTAGTGAATCCATTAGTTGTTCTTGGTGACCCGAATGACCCTAGGCTTAGTTTATTGGTTTAATTCTTCGTCATTTCCAGTAATTAGTTAGTAATTAGTCAATAGTCAGTTAGCTAGTCAATACTTCTCGACCAAGGCTCTTTACACAGTTTAAGCTTTTTAGAACTAATAGAGTTTAACTGCTTCCCTGAGGATTCGATCCTTACTACCCTAGCTACATTAGTTAGTGTCGTTTGGTTTACTTTTGATAGGTGTGCGATAGCCTGTTCAGTACTAAATGGACTTAATGCATTAAATGTTTTTCCTGATACTACCCCTGAAAATCTAGTAAGTCTCTTGTCAACTGGACCAAAGAAAATGATTGAATTTTCTAAAGAGGATCTCCCCCCGGAAGGTACTACTCATAACAAGGCCCTTTACCTAACTGCTGGGATATTGAATAAGAATGTCCCCTTGACATTAGTCGATAATGGGTCTTCGGTCAATGTCTGCCCATTAAGAACTACCAAGCATCTTGGCATAGAAAAAGAAGCATTTTCCCCATCACTGCAAGGAGTAAGAGCTTATGATAACACGAGATCAGAGATCTTAGGAGNCTTGGCATAGAAAAAGAAGCATTTTCCCCATCACTGCAAGGAGTAAGAGCTTATGATAACACGAGATCAGAGGTCTTAGGAGTCATAATTCTTGATATGTCCACCGGTGGAATAAGGAAGAAAGTTGAATTTCATGTCATCGATGTAAAATCATCCTTCAATTTGCTTCTAGGACGCCCATGGCTCCACATGCTTGGTGCGGTGCCTTCATCGCTCCATCAAAAGGTCAAGCTCATACATGAAGGCGTGCCTATAACCATTAATTCTTCTCCAATCAGAGTAGCCATGGAGGATCAATCTATGCTAAAAATATCTCATGATCAAGATGTGGAAGATTTATGGGGATTTGTGCCCGAAGAAATCGCTCTCATTGAATCAGAAGACATACAACTTGATCCCCATGCTAGTGTGATAGTGAACGCTATCATGTTAAAAAATGGTAATTTTCCTGGCATGCCTTTAGGAGCAAAAGGAGGAAGGGAGATCCCTCATCTCCCTAAAGTCAAAGCCACACCTAACCTCTTCGGTTTGGGGTATGAACCGACAGAAGAGGAACTAAAAAGATACATGGTTGAAGAAGCGACTCGAAAGGCCAACGCCAAAACGGGGATTATTACCTCTATCCCTTCCTATCAGCTCACTCTAAACGGGCAGCTTATAAAGGAAGGGGATCATTACCCCTATTATGGCTTCCCTGAACCCTTGGTTCAAAACGGGAAACAAATTCCTGGATTTGAAATATTTCATGATTGCTACTTTCTAGAAGAGAGAGCACAATACTCTCTTCCCACCAAATACTCCAAACCAGAGTGTTTAGACAAATGGGCCCTTGGTCTGTTATTTGGACTGGAACGGAACCCATTGAGAGACGAAGCTGCAGTAATTCAGAAGGCTATGCAAGATGAAAAGTTCAACCCCGCTTTACTCATTTCCCATTCAGAGAATGTCGAGCGCGGATGGAGAAAGACNCGAGCGCGTATGGAGAAAGACCTTGAAGTGGATCAACACAAAAGGGGCCAAAATTACTATCTCAACCGGGGAGGGACAAGTGTTCGAAGATTCTGAGTCTGAGTCTGAGTCTGATTTTGAGTCAGAATCCAAAGATAATATTAGTGTTGTAGGCAAACTAGCTATATATGTTCCTTCGATTCCTCCCGTTCCTAATTTAGATTTAAGCTCTAAAGGAATTGAGTCCCTCTTTGATGCTTACTCCTTGATGATTTCAAAATTATGCAACTATTGCTATTCACGCTCTTCTCCCCCACTCCCCTTATAATTGTCTCTTGCAATAATTAATTCAGCTGAAAAATCAACTAATGATAACCGTGAGTTGAGATAATAAAGTTATGGAAAGATTTGAAAAGCGCACGCCTATAATAGAAGAAATGAATCCATTAATATCGGTATGAACAAGATATAAAAGAACTAAAAATTGGCTTAACTCTTAGTGTTACAAGAGCGCAAGAATTAATAAACACGCTAAAGAATTTAGCGATGTTTTTGCTTGGTCACTAAAGATATGCCTGGCATAGATCGTGAAATTGCGGAACACAAAATTCCACTCAATCCAACAATTAAACCCGTCAAACAAAAGTTAAGACGTATGAAGCCTGACGTTGCCCTCAAAATAAAAGAGGAAATTATCAAACAATTACATGCGGGTTTTATACGTGTTTCAAACTACCCAGAATGGGTAGCTAATGTTGTTGCAGTTCCGAAAAAGGACGGACGTGTGAGAATGTGTGTAGATTTTTGGGACTTAAAAAAGCTAGTCCAAAAGATGATTTTCCACTACCACACATTGATCTCCTTGTAGACAACACGGCTAATCATGAACTCCTTTCGTTCATGGATGGCTATGCAGGTTACAACCAAGTACAAATGGCAGCGGAAGACATGGAAAAAACCACATTCATTACCGAATGGGGAACTTTCTGTTACAAAGTAATGCCTTTTGGACTTAAAAACGCTGGAGCAACCTATCAAAGGACTGCTACTACATTGCTTCATGATATGATGCATAAGGAAGTAGAGGTCTATGTAGATGACATGATTGTAAAATCAAAAGACCGACAAGGGCACATTCCTGCCCTAAAAAAATTCTTTACTAGATTAAGAAAATATAATATGAGGCTGAATCCGCAAAAATGCGCCTTCGGAGTAACATCTGGAAAGTTGCTTGGATACGTAGTTAGCACGCAGGGTATAGAAATTGATCCATCTAAAATCAAAGCTATACTAGATATGCCTTCCCCTAAAAATGAAAAACAAATCCGAGGATTCTTAGGTAGGCTCCAATATATTAGTCGATTCATATCAAAATTAACTATGGTTTGTGAGCCCATCTTCAGGAAATTAAAGAAGGAAGAAAAGGTGGAATGGGATGACAAATGTCAAGAGGCTTTAGAAAAAAATAAAAGAATATCTTCTCAAGCCTCCGATACTTGTACCACCGATATCTGGAGTCCCTTTAAGGCTATATTTAACTATCACTGAAACTGCTGCCGGAGCCTTGCTCGCGCAAGAAATAAATGGAGAAGAAAAGGCCATATATTACTTAAGTAAAAAGTTCATCCAATATGAAACTCGGTATTCACAGTTGGAGAAAACTTGCTTGGCCTTGGTATGGGCATCTAAAAAGCTTAGGCATTACTTGCTTTCCCATTTTGTCCATGTTGTGTCCCATTTGAACCCATTAAAATACCTTTTTGGCAGGCCAGCACTAAATGGTCGCCACTCGAAGTGGCTTGTTATGTTGGCCTAATTTGACCTTCAATTTAGTCCCCCTGTCTCGCGGCAGGACTCTATGATGATTAAAAAACTCATTTCTCTAGTAGATTGGATAATCGAGTATACTTGGGCATAAAAATAAATCTCGGATATTATAAAATTCCTATTCTTATTTAACGGACCTTTTATACCAATTCCTCTTTTATTATTTTAAATAAATAAATAAAATAAAAGATCTTTCAAAAAAAAAAAATGTAGCGCGCTTAATTTAGTCACGCTGACAGCTCAGCGTGACTAAGTTAACAGCGCTACCCTAGTAGCGTTGTAGGGTTTCCTGCGCTACTGGGCCAGCGTGATTCGGCGTACCGCGCTACCAGCCCAGCGCGATTGGGGTTCCCACGCTGTTATAAAAGCCTTCATTTCTTAACTCCTCTTTTTACTCTCTCTCCCACATACTTAATTAATCCGATTATTGCTTTTAATAACCTTATTTTTTTAATAATAATTTATTATTTATTTACTATTTATTTTACTAAAAAGTGGCTACAAATTTTAATAATATCGAAACAATAATCCGAAAATCCGCCCAAATTAATACTCGACGAAGACAATCTTCAAAGGAGAAGTGGTACGTTTCCTGAGAGCCCTAATAATCATGTTTATGGACTTTTAAGTTATCGTTTCACTATTTATTTACTGCTTTATCACCTAACTATTGTTAAAGGACTTAAATTGATTGTTTGCAACACTTAATCAAGATAATTCTTTCGGACAAATCTCATCATGTTAGGCTCCCTAAATCAATTTTAATAACGGTTTGAGTTAAATTAATTAGTTTTTTGTGTTATCACTAACAATTTAATGCTTTTTTTTGTTAATTTTGTAAATTGATAATTCTGTGTGTTTCTAAATGTAATTTCAGTATGGTTAAGAGAAAACTAGTAATGGCCGCCTATGGGCTAACCCGACGCACTCCGTCATGCATGTTAGTACCTTCGCCCCCGAATCCAATCTTTGGTTCGCTCGACCACAACTTGGAGTCATCCCCATGGGATCGGAGAGGATTTCCGTGCAATTTAGATAAACGTCCCTTATTCGAGTCCCATTCGTATCTAGTCTAAATACACGGTTTATGAGTTTAGTTCCTAAAACTCATTGGCGACTTCTTATTAGCATGTTTGGTATCGGTATTGAAGTTTCTCCCAAGTAAAATGATTTAAAATTGGGTTTAAAAGAAAAAAAAAAGCAGCGCTGGAAAGCTAACTACGCTACCTTTGTAGTGTTACAAACCTTCCCGCGCTAACACTATAGTGTTACAAAACTTGTGACGCTACAGGGTCAGCGTGGAAAATCTTGTAGCGCTACACCTGTAGCGTGGTACAAGTTCCAGTGCTCCATTTTTGTTGAAAAGAAGGAAAAAAAGGAAAAATGAGCAGCGCTGGGAAGTTAACTACGCTACCTTCGTAGCGTTACAAACCTTCCTACACTGACACTGTAGCGTCATAGAACTTGTAACGCTGCAGGGTCAGCGTGAGAAACCTTGTAGCGCTATGCCTGTAGCGTGGTACATGTTCCAGCGCTCCATTTCAGTTGAAAAAAAAGGTCTAATTAATTCATTTCACCTTTCCTTAAGCCAATTTTTTAGGTCTAACTTGACCTATGGACGGTTTGGGAAAGGTGACCAAAAACATTTTGGACCCTAAAATCTAGGGCCCCTACACATCTATATTTTCCCTTGACCCAATGTTTTGAGCTTTTATCCCATTCATTTGTATTTTGGCCACATTACAAGCCTATTAGCCTTGCTACATAATGCATTATATGCCCAAACTTGGTTTGGGGGAGTTAAAGTAGTTGTGATGTTGTTAAAATAAACTTTTGAAGGGTGTTAAGGATTAATGGTGAAATAGTTGGAAATGTTATTGTTGAAAGTTAAATAATAAAGTTTCACATATAAGGCTCTGCATACCAATGTCTAGGCTATTGTAGTTAATTAAAAAGTCATATTTTATTCATGGCCTAGTTATGTATGTGTGATGATTATGTTTATTGTTTATTGAATTTTAAGCAAAAACAAATTATTAAGAGTCGTGAAACTATGTTTTATTATGCATGAAAAATAAAGTGAAAAATTTATGAAAGCATAATAAAGTTGAAAAAGAAAAGATGAAATAAAAAGAAAGAAGTTTAAAGTTTGTGAACTAGTGGTTGATGATTGAATTATGAGAAGTATGGTGTTGATGTGAAAAATAAAGAAAAGTTTGGTTAGATTTGGTTGAATTGGATGATGGAGAATGTTGAAGATTTTCCTTGATTTTATATGCGTATATCCCGCATTGCACCACATTATCCCAATTTTTTATCCTACCCATCACCCTAGCCACGTTACAAGCTTATTAAAGTCCTTTTTGATCTTCATGCACATGCTATGGTTATTGTGATGTGAACCCTTGGTCAAGGTCGTAGAGTATTAATTGCATTCCGAGTCGACAATTAGGATGAGTGGATACCCTTTAAACACTTGCATGAGGTGTGAGATGTGGGTTTCGGGTTGTTAAAATTGTATTTAAACACATTTTTCATTGCATTCCATATTTTGTTGGGAGGTGAGGGTTAGAGCTTCATTGTTATAAGCTCATAATTAATTGTGTGGCTTGACAACCCGTGAGCTACTCTAGTTATCGATTGATTAAACTTGCTTGGTTGGTTTTGTTTGACTCGTATTTAGGAAGGACGGTAATTGGGTGCATTGCTAGCTTAGATCCATGTGTCTTTGGATGTTCTCTTGAGTTATGATGCTTATTTTGTTTTTTTTATGAGGTGTAGTCAATTTCAATGTGTTTTGCTCGGGACGAGCAAAGGTTTGGTTTGGGGGAATTTGATATACGTGTTTTACGTTGTGTTTTTCCCTCATTTTCAGTTGATTCTTGTGCTAAATAGCTAAGTTTGTGGATTTGTTTTGATTAAATATCGTCTTTCGATGTTAAGTTATGTTTTGGGACGATTTTAGCGTCTTTAGATGACTTTTAGAACCTTTTTCGGTTATTTTATACTCTTTCGGTTATTACGAGTGGTTTTCAATTTGTTTTATATGTTACAGGAGCGTAATAGAGAGTTATGAAGTCATTGGAGGCTAAAACGAGTCAAAAAGCACTTGCCTCGGGATGCGTGCCAAGTCACGAGAAATCACGAATGAGATTTGAAGAATCGAGTAAGAAGCAAGATCGTCAAATTATGGTTCATTATGGCTTATGCGGGCGCATAGGTTAAAAGCCTCTTTGACTTATGCGGGCGCAACATAGATCAAAAGTATCAGAACTCACACATTATTCACCATGCGGGCGCAGAGAACAAACTGGTTTGTTCTATGCGGGGGCAGGTATCACGGATTTTGATCCGTTAGGCTTTTCTTCGCGGTTTTGCTTCGTGGGTTTAATTAATTAAAAACCTAATTCCTATATATACTCTATGTAAAGAGGGCACGACCCTAACTATTTTTTATCATACTTTTAGACCTAGGAATCCAAAATTCATTATTCTCTCTAGAATTTTATAATTGATTACTTTGTTCAACAATCCAAGCTTTCAATTAATGCAATTTCATCATTATTTTGGTAATTTCTTTCCTTATACTTTTCAATTACTTTTATTTCATGAATCTCTTTAGTTTTTTAGTTTTTAGTTTAGATTAATTAGTTTTGCTATTTTGATTCTTGATTTAGTTTTATTAGTAATTAATTTAGTTTTAATTAGTTTTTTTTATGATCATGTTATTTAATTTTGGTTTTGTTTTTGTTCCCTTAATTATGAGTGAGTTGTCGTTTTCTCTAGGGTCAGGGGATCTATGATCATGTTTTTAATTTAACTTATGTTCTCTAACTAGTTCTTGGCTTTTAATTGAATTCCTAATATGGAATTCTGTTGATTGCAATTAAATTGTAGCCAGATTCAGTTGTAAGTTAGGTTAGTGTCGAAATCGAGGCCGAGAGGTAAGATTACTACAATTAAACCAATGAATAATAGGCAAAAACGAATTTATGCGAGCGAGAGCCGGTAAAGGAGTTTTGAGGGAGTCTAAGTTCGAGAGAATTAGTGAGCCCTAGTTCAATGAATGCCAATGAATTGATTAGTGAGCGTTAATTGAGTTTGTTGATTGATCATAGCGAACCGATAGCCCTAGGTTTCCATTAATAGAGTTTAATTAATTATCTCCCGTCATTTCCTTAGTTTCGTTTTTAGTCTTCGTAGTTTTAGTAATTATTTACCGAAATTTCCACCAAGGCCCCTTACATACTTTAGACTTTTTAGAACTAGTAGAATTTAATAGCTTCCCTGAGGATTCGATCCCTACTTCCCTAGCTATATTAGTTAGAGTTGTTCGGTTATTTTTGAGAGGTGTGCGATAGCCTGTTCAGTTTTGCCATTCAAAACATTTCACGTATCTAACATGAGAGAGCGTTAGCACATTATTTCATATCATATTGAAACTTCAAGTTTTCATTACGGGTGATTATACATTAAACCTGGATGGCCTAAATGAAATATCACATCCAATCACTTTCTAAATTCTGGTCAGTTTTCAAACAATAGTGAACACTAGCAAGTGTTTCTTTCTATACTTGGCAAGACTAATACTTTATGCAACAATCATTATTCATCCTCTGCTAGCATTGATTATTATTAGCATGATACATGCTAACCAAGTTGGACATTTTATACTCTTCTAGAGTATTTTATATAGTCTTGGTACATATCAATTTTACTAAACATAATATATTCTAATGAAAATTTATCATAACGTATCATTTTCTTTCACATTCAACGACAATTATCTCTTTCATTAGTCTACCACACTTTAGACGTACTTTATGTTCATTAGCAACTCGTGCTATCCTTCTGGGACGACATTAATTCTAATTAGAGCACTTGTAATTGATATATAATCAATGATATTCATATCCATCTTTAGGATGGCGTTATCCTAAACATTTAACTATCATACGGCCACCTTTACTGAATTAATCATTATATGTACTAAAATGACCATCAATGTATTTTATAATTCATGGAATAAAATACTATCTCCCCCTAATCCTTGCATATAGGGCATGAAATTAGTCCAACAACCTTTAGATCACATATACCTCTCAAATCATAAATACTTTAGGCAATGAATGTATTAACTAAAGTAAATTGTTCTTATACAACTCTCATTATTTAGCCTTGCTCAAATATATAACCCCTTTATATTGAAATTTCTCAAAATTATGGGCATAAGAATGAATACATTTGCAACTGATTTTCTCACAATGTCATGCATGCTCAATCTCTTAAACTGATAGAATTATTCCTTGCTGATAAGATAACTATTAGGTATTCATATTTGGATTTTTTTTTTTTAAATAAAAAAATTTTCATGAATTATAAACAATGAAATTAATTAAACATCATGAAAACATGATTGTTATTCTTTTGATTTTACAATTTCTTATTCACTTATGGGAAAAGAGTAAATCTAGCTAGTTATCTATGCATCATTAATACTCGGCCATGCATAATTGTTATCTAAAATATCAACCCAAATTTTGCACATACGAACATATTTGTTTTGTTGATGGTGGATTAGAATTCTATTAGTCATGTAAAATGGTCGTATTGAAGTTTTTTTTTTTACTTTTTTTTTTCTTTTTTTTTTGAGATTTCAAGAAATAATACATCATTTTCATATGTATGAGTTTCGTAAAATTAAGGATCAGGTCATATGTACAAATACTTCATGATTAATTTACTCAATTTTCCAATAGTAATTATACTTCATGTAGGTATATAATATCACATATAATCGAATCCAATTACACATCAACATTTAAATTAAAACTAAATAAATTTATAATGGTAATTATGCAGCTCTTAATAAATTCTCTAATAATGAATCGATGAAATAACGGTACCATTTGCATATATCAATGTTTATATGATGATCTTGATTTTAATTTGTTATATTCTTATTCAATTAAAAGTTATTATTACTTATTCATTGTCCATACACTAACAAATATAGTTAAAAACTAGGACTCAGCTAAGCATCATTCGTGTAGCTCATGGTTTAACCTATTGGAGATATAATCTCACACACATATTGTTAAGAAGGTTTAGGAAGATTTAAATATAGAAGATAGCAAAAGACAAAAATGAGTGAACTCATTGACTCAATAAAATTCATATGAATTACTACATACTCAAATTACACATCATAACCCATAAAGATATAATATGTATATGGGTATTACCGTATTAGTGGTAAACTGAAAATAGTGCATGATTAGCATGAGTTGAAATTCTAAATAAAATAATGATTAATTAAAGAAAATAGAAATATTGACCAAGATAATGTTTACCAAGAGACTTGAGCAACAAGTTTAACGTTACCAGTAGATAAAGATCATATTGAGATAAAGTTTTGCCTTTAAAAATCCTACTAATAGGAGTTATCTTAGACTAGAAGCAGCTTTGGGTAAAATCTATATGTATATGCCTCATATTGAATGACAAATCTCAAGTTAACAACATAATATCATCGAGTTTTTAGCAAGAAAACAAACCAAATCATTCATAAGAAAGTTCAAGATGAATCGAAGTATAGCAAAACCTCTATAGTTTATGTTTCGTATATACTTTAATTTTTATTTATTTATTTATTATTTTATTTTGAACCATCAAATTGTAATTTGAATCAATGGAGTGAAAGCACGGAGTATACATCCTTTAATCATCAATTAAGTCAATGATTTCCCGAAAATTGCATAGCAAAATTATAAGTAAGGAAGTCAATATTACCAAATCGGCCAAGTCATCAAGATCATATATCGTCATATTAAAGACATATTAGAAGGACACAAGATGACAATATATATTCTATGATACGATTTGTCGCAATGAGGTATATACATAGTAGATCTATGATTATAAGATGATGGGAGGGTTAGTATAAAAGTGACTAGATCAATATTTATTATATATTATTCTTTATTGAGTATTGAGTATTGAGCGCAATTCAATACACGCACGAACACTTGTATAAGAAAGATATACATGGTACTCCCTCTGTTCCTTGAAGATCCTACCAGTTACTATTCATACGTTTCTCAATGCATGTTTTATAACGTTTACATATTTAGTTACATATGTATAAAAATTGTAACAATTGAATATTAATAATGTACTTATTAACACGAATTAAACAAGACCCCACATGACTATATTTTTTCTTATACATCAATAGTTATTTACAATTGCAACACTCTATTGCAACGGTTACCATAAAACCATTGCAATAGACCACCTCTAGCAACGGTTTAAGAAGAACCGTTGCAATAGATTAGCTATGACAACGGTTAGGTGAGAACCGTTGCAATAACTCCAATAAGTAATTACACTGACAAAGGTAACTATTGCAAGAAGTCTAATAAGTAATACTGTTAGCAACGGGGAGTGTGAGAACCGTTGCAATAGCTTAATGAATTAACGCCAGCGTGTATTATAAAATACCTTCAGTCCTTCAGTCTACACAGTTGCAATTTCACTCACTCATTTCTAATTTTACTTTTTCACCACCACTCAACCTCAATTCCACATTGGATTTCACCACTCAACCTCAATTTCATTGCTCAACCCCAATTTCGTTCAAAGAAAACGCAACCAATTCTGGTGAACATTTTACTGAACCCTAAGATGGATCTATTAAGTGGATTTTTTTTTTTCATAAAATGTGGGTATTTTTTTTATATCAAGCTGGAAAAAAATACAAGATTTTTTAGGAAATTTAACTTCAAATGATAGTTCTTCAACGTAACTTGCACCTCATCGCCATACTTAATTTGTAAACTTGCTAATCACTCTTCTTATTTCTAATTTGATTAATATTGTGATTGTTTTCTTCATTCGAATGTCGATACTTTTATATTTGATTCATCTTCAATGAAAACGATTTTTAGTTTTGTGAACATCAAATTTATGCTTTTGTTTAAACTTATGTTAAATTTTTTAACAATCAAATTAGTTTGTTATTCTATTTTGTAAATCGATGTAATTTGGCTTCAACCTTATGATTGAGTTGATCATAATAATTCAAACTTAAATTGATTTTTTAGGAAGTGGTGGTTTTGGAGGACATGGAGGAGGTCTAGGTGAACGTGGCGAAAGGAAAGGAAGATGCTCTTGTTAGTAAGAACATGGTTCCTGGTCAAGCTGTTTACAATGAAAAGCATATATCACCTCAGGTTAATTTCATCAATTTTCCTACTTTTCGATTAATTTTCTGCATTTTTCTTGTTTGACTCGAGTAAATTTAGGAAGTAGAAGATTATTATTAAGTTTATAAATGTTTGGTTTTAGATATATTTTCAATTAAAGTTGTTCAATTATTTGGTAAAGTTAGAGTTTTGAATTTTATGGATTTTGTTCAATTATATTCCGGATTTATATTTGCAATTTCGTGTTCAATTGTAATGGGATTGGAACCTTTATATAATAAAGGTTTCTATGTTATTGTATTATTCACAAAATTTGGTACAACATATTTCATCCACAAGTTATTGTATATATATTTTTTGGTTTTATTGATTGGGAATTTGATCAATAGAATCTGATCCACCAATTGAAAGATTATGTTGGTGTAAGAGGACTGAAATGTATAGTTATCGGTAAATGATTCTCTTAGCAACTCAGCCGTAACTTATGTGAATATGGAAAATAGCAATATTTTCATTTTGCCCTTTTTTTTCTTTTCAATTGAATTAAAATTGCTTGAATTGGCTTGTGACTTGCCCTTTATCTTGCCGTGACTTTATTTCAATGGTGTATTGGTGGCTACCTGCTAATCAAGTAATCATGGACATAATTTTAGCACCATGAATTACTAAGAGGCTAAATAATGGGTGTAATTGTCACTTTCTTGCTTATGCTTCTATGGTTTTATTTTCATTGACGAGTTTATTGTTTGGAGGGTCTTGGAACGAAAGGGTATTTTTCACTATATATATCCTGATGGTAGCATTGTTACCCATGGTATGTGGCTGATATTCTAAGACTTGTGGAAGTGGTCAGCTTATTGCTTTTCTTTTTCTATCATTTGATGTTGTGTTGATGCAAGGCATAATAATGGAAACAGTTAAGAGATTTTTGCCATATCTCTATAGAACATCTTGATTGAGTATATGTATGTAAAAGTTAGGTTTTTTTTGACTTCATCGCTTAAATTTTAGTTTGGTATCTCAAAAACTATTCAATGAGCTGAAAATGGCAAGAATATATCATCTTCAAGTAGTGGAAGTGCACAATCTTCTTGTAAAATCTCCATATCTCTTGATTGCGTGTATGTATTCTAATCTTGGATTATATTGACTAACATCAGTTGTAAGTTGTAGTAGTAATGACGTAAGTGACTTAAATTCTATGAGATCTAATTTACTTTTTTCTCATGTTCTCTTCTTTCTTATCCTCTTGAACCTAATTGTAGTACAATAACATTTTTTTCTCCACCAACTTTTTTACATTTTGATATTTTTCATTGGATTGATTGATGATACCTACAGGTTATCAAATGTGCTCAGATTGCTTTCTTATACCTACAGGTTACATAAGTCTCTTGCTTTTCAAAGGAAGTACTATCCTCCGGAGAGAACTGCACAACTTAGGAGTTAAATCACGAATTTTAACCAAGAAACAGATGAAACTCTTTATGATGCATGGGAGAGATTTAAGGATTTATTAAGAATGTGCCCTCATCATGGACTTGAGAAATGGTTTTTAGTGTAATCATTCTATAATGGCTTAGGTAATGAGAGTAGAACTTTGCTTGATTCTGCTGCTAGTGGTCGATTTATGAACCAAGAAGTCAATGCTGCTTATGATTTAATTGAGGAGATTGCTATTCATAATTCTCAATTTGGTAATCCTAGAGGACATGCTAAAAGAGGAGGAAAACATGTGATAGATGACAAATATGAGAGTTTGGCTTCACAAATCAATGCAATTCATGAGAAGTTAGACAAAATCAACACACCATCCTCCAATCCAATGACAGTAGCTGCAATGGTTGTACATTCGAGAGCTACAGATGTCTTTTGTGATTTATGTGGTTCTTTTGGGCATGGTATGCAAGCATGTCATAGTTCTATGGAGCAAGTATGTGCATTTCAAGCTTACAAGAATAACCCATTTTCCAACACCTACAATCCTGGTTGGAAAGATCATCCATACTTCTCCTACAAGAATACTAGCAATGTTCAAAATCCGCAGCAGCAGCCACATTTTGTACCACAGCAACAACAGCAGATTCAACGATTTGCTCCACCTCAACCACCGGGTTTCATTAGACCACCACCTCCAGCACCACTCCCAGCACCTCCACAGCCATCTAGCAATGACTATTCAGAACTGAAGAACATGATGATGCAGATGCAGAAAGCCATGGAAGCTATGCAGGCCCACAATCGACAATTGGAGACTCAAGTAGCACAAATTGCTCAATCATCAGCACAAAGGCAACAAGGCCAACTTCCTCCTCAACCTGCTCCATCAAATGCTTCATCAAGCAATCCACCTCGTGATCATTGCAATTCCATTGCAACAAGGAGCGGTACTTACTATGAAGGTCCTAGAATGCCTGATGATGATGCTAACAAGGCTGCAGATGGAACACAGAAGACTAGTTCAGTTGTTATTGAAGACCTTGAGGAAGCAGCTGCAGAAGAGGAGAAGGAAGCATCAAGGAAGCAAGCTCCAGCAGCGGATTCAGTTACCGATACGATTCCTCCCTCAAAGGTGCCGTTACCCTTTCCGAACAGGGTAACCAGGAGTAAGAATGATAATCACTTTCGTAAATTCCTTGACATAGTTAAAAATTTGCAAGTTACTATGCCTTTTACTGATTTAATTACTCAAGTGCCTACTTATACTAAATTTTTGAAAGATATTTTAAGCAGGAAACGTGAGTTGAATGTAACAGAGACAGTTGCACTCACCGAGGAGTGCAGTGCAATCCTTCAAAATAAATCTCCTCCTAAGTTGAAGGATCCAGGCAGTTTTTCAATTCCATGTAATATAGGTCCTCTATTTATTGATAAGGCTCTATGTGATTTGGGAGCTAGTGTAAGTGTGATGCCCTTATCAATTTGTAAGAAGCTTGACATGGGAGAACTTAAATTTACTAATGTTACTTTGCAGATGGCAGATAGAACTGTAAAATACCCTAAGGGTGTTTTAGAGGATGTACCTGTTAGAGTAGGAAAATTTTTTATTCCTGTTGACTTTGTTGTCCTTGATATTGATGAGGATGCTCATATCCCCATCATTCTAGGTAGACCTTTCCTACATACTGCAGGTGCCATCATTGATGTTAAAAACGGAAGTTTAACCCTTTCTGTAGGGGATGATAAAGTGACATTTAATCTTAATAATGCAATGAAAAACCCCATGATAGAGCAGTCATGTTATAGGATCGATATTATTGGTGAAATTGTTTTGGATGACATGCCTCGGTCCCTCACAAAGGATCCCCTAGAGGCCATTTTGTGTTTGGATGCTAATGCAGGTGAAGAAGATTCGGAAATTGATGCTATAGGCCACGAATTGAACAATGAGAAGATGAATTTAGAGGAGAGCCAAAGGTATCAATCATTGCCTCAGCAATCATATGCCATCAAAGAGGTAACACAGCCGAAATGAAACCCCTTCCCCCTAATTTAAAATATGCTTTTCTAGATGATGTCGAGTTATATCCAGTCATAGTTAGTTCTAAACTTACCAATAGTCAACTTGAAAAGTTGCTTGCTGTGCTTAAAACTCACAAAAAGGCTATTGGTTATACACTTGATGATCTAACTGGAATAAGTCCTGATTTTTGCATGCATAGAATTCATCTAGAAGATGGCCATAAGCCTTGTATACAGGGACAAAGGAGACTTAACCCTAACATGCAGGAAGTGGTGAAGAAAGAGGTTCTCAAACTTCTTGATGCAGGTATCATTTATGCTATACCAGATTCTCAATGGGTAAGTCCAGTGCAGGTAGTCCCTAAGAAGGGGGGAATAATTGTTGTGCGAAATGATAAAAATGAACTTATCCCCACTAGGGTTGTTATAGGCTGGCGAATGTGCATTGATTACCGGAAATTAAATGTTGCCACCAAAAAGGATCATTTCCCTCTACCTTTTATTGATCAAATGTTAGAAAGGCTAGCAACTAATAAATATTTTTGTTATCTAGATGGTTATTCTGGATTCTTCCAAATACCTATCCATCCTGATGATCAATCCAAAACTACATTTACATGCCCCTATGGCACCTTTGCTTACCGTAGAATGCCTTTTGGTCTATGTAATGCCCCTGCTACCTTCCAAAGATGTATGATGGCTATATTTTCCGAGTTCATAGAGTCTAGCATGGAAGTCTTCATGGATGATTTTAGTGTCTATGGTACTGATTTTGATTCATGTTTGGCTAACCTAACTAAAGTGCTTAAAAGATGTGAACAGGTGAATTTGGTCCTCAATTGGGAGAAGTGTCACTTTATGGTGACGGAAGGGATTGTCCTAGGATATCTAGTCTCTAAAAGAGGTATAGAAGTAGATAAAGCTAAAATCCAAGTTATTGAACAATTACCTCCACCAGTAAGTGTAAAAGGTGTTAGAAACTTTCTAGGTCATGCAGGGTTTTATCGTAAATTCATCAATGATTTCTCTAAAATTGCTAAACCCTTAACACAATTGCTATTAAAAGATGTCGAGTTTAATTTCACCAATGAATGCCCTGAATCTTTTAATTTGATCAAACAAGCACTAATCTCAACACCAATCATTCAATCACCCGACTGGGAATTACCTTTTGAAATTATGTGTGATGCTAGTGATTATGCTGTAAGTGCCGTGTTAGGTCAGAGGAAAGACAAGATTTTGCATGCTATTTACTATGCTAGTAAGACTTTAGATCCAGCTCAAATTAACTATGCAACAACTGAAAAAGAACTGCTTGCTATAGTGTATGCTCTCGATAAATTTCGCTCTTATCTTATAGGTTCGAAAGTTATAATTTATACTGACCATGAAACTTTAAAGTACTTACTTGGCAAGAAAGAAGCAAAACCGAGGCTTATTAGGTGGATTTTGCTCCTTCAACAGTTCGATCTAGAAATCCGTGACAAGAAAGGTGCAGAGAATGTGGTTGCAGACCACCTATCCAGGATTCGGTACGAAGATGGAGAGATTTCAACTCCTATTGATGACTCTTTTCCTGATGACCATCTTTTGGCTGTGATTTCTAACACTCCATGGTTTGCTGATTATGCTAATTATGTAGTTGGATGAGTGTTACCTCCCGATCTTACTTGTCAGCAACGGAAAAAGTTTTTACATGATGTTAGGCATTATTTTTGGGATGACCCTAACTTGTTTCGTGAGTGTGCAGATGGCTTATATCGCAGGTGTGTACCAGATTGGGAGGTCTATGGAGTTCTACACCATTGCCACTCATCACCTTATGGAGGACATGCTGGACCCGCCAAAACAATGTTTAAGGTGTTGCAATCCGGTTTCTATTAGCCTACGATACTCAAGGATGCTAGAGACTTTGTCATGTCTTGTGATTTGTGTCAACGGACAGGTAATATCTCAAAAAGGCATGAAATGCCTCAAACAGGTATTTTAGAATTTGAAATCTTCGATGTTTTGGGTATTGATTATATGGGTCCATTCCCTTCTTCTAACGGTAATCGTTTTATATTGGTCGCTGTGGATTATGTTTCCAAATGGGTGGAAGCAATTGCTTCTCCCCATAGTGATGCTAACACCGTTCTAAGAATGTTTAACCAGGTTATTTTTTCTAGGTTCGGAGTCCCTAGAGCTATCATCAGTGATAGGGGAACGCACTTTCATGAGAAAAGGTTGGATAAGCTGCTAGAGAAATACGGTGTTTACCACAGGACGGGATTGGCATATCACCCACAAACCAGTGGTCAAGTCGAGGTTTCAAACCGAGAAATCAAGTCCATTCAAGAGAAGACGGTTGCGAAATCGAGAAAGGATTGGAGTAGCAAGCTTCATGATGCTTTATGGGCGTACAGAACAGCATTTAAAACTCCAATTGGCACTTCCCCATATAGATTAGTTTATGGAAAAGCGTGTCATCTTCCAGTAGAACTTGAATACAAAGCTTATTGGGCAATCAAGGAATTAAACATGGATGCTAAGCTTGCGGGTGAAAAAGGGTTGCTACAGTTGAATGAATTAGATGAGTTTCGGCTAGGAGCATATGATAGTGCCAAAATTTATAAAGAAAAGATGAAAAAATGGCACGATAAACGAATCAAGAAAAGGGAGTTTCAAGTCGGTGATAAGGTTCTATTGTTTAACTCAAGACTTCGATTATTTCCTGGAAAACTGAAATCTAGATGGAGTGGCCCCTTTACAGTCATATATGTTAGAAAATTTGGCTATGTTGAAGTTCAAAGTGAAAAGGGTGAAATATTTAAAGTTAACGGTCAACGGTTGAAGCCATACTATGAAGGAGATATCATCGGTTTGGTTGAAGTCATCCAACTCGATGATCCCAAGACACCTTGATCACTAATGCAGCCATGGGGCTAGTGACCTTAAAAGAGCGCTCCTCGGAAGGCAATACGAGCTTTCTATCCCTTTTTTTCTCTTTTTGCATGTTTTTGCGTGTTTTTGTGTGTTTTCGTAGTTTAGTTTAGCTTAGTTTAGCTTTTTCTTTGCTTTTATGAAGTCTAGCTAAGGGTCTAAGTGTTTAATGTTTAATTGGGGTAATTAAGGAGAGTTTAAGAGTTAAAACGTGCTTAAGTGTTGATTAATAAAAATAATTTATAAGTTAATTCATTAATTAGGGAGAAAAAGGAAAAAAATCAACAAAATAGAGCTGTAGAGAGTACCTGCGGGCGCAGCAGTCAAAACCCATACTCTTCTATGCGCCCGCATTTTAAAACAGAAGGTCCACACCTTCTCTACAGCTTGAACCTACGGGCGCAGCCCCTACTTCGCTGCGGGCGCAGGGAACACCAGCAAGCTTCTGTTCGTTTTTTTTTCTTCTTCCTCGCGTGGCCTTAAACTACCCTTGTTATATTTTTTTCGGCCCCCCCCCCCTTATTATTATTATCTTTATATTAATTATTATTATTATTATTATTATTATTATTATTATTATTATTATTATTATTATTATTATTATTATTATTATTATTATTACCTTTTATTATCAATATTATTCTTAATTTCCTAAACTCTCAATCATCTTCTTCCTCTCTCACACCATTAAAACCCCAAAAACCTTCAATTTCAAATCACTATAACTCACTCCATACTACTCCAAATCACTTCAAATTTTAACACAACACTCCTCTCACTACTCTAAACAACTTCTTGGAGTTAAATTTTGGAAGAAAATCACGAATTGCATAACCTAGGGTTCGAAATTTGAATTCAACTTGGGTTTGATTTGTGGGTTGCTTCTTCAATTCTCTTCAAATTTCTTGCTCTATTATCATCTACTAAGGTATAATTTCCTTTTTATCCAATTTATTTGAAGTTTTATGAAGTTTTCTTGAATTTTCAATTTTTGGGTATTCTTATTACGAATTTAATTGGTCACTCTAAACTTGATTGTTGTTGTTCATGAGTGTTTACTAGTTATTTTTATGCTTCATTATCATGTTTGGAGTTTTTAGTTATAAGTAATTGGAAGTTTTTGTGCTTTTTGGATTGAGCAAGATTTCCATGAAATTTTCAATGATCATTCATGAAGTTGTTAATTAGGAGTGTTAACTAGTTAAATTCATGTTTAAAGTCTATAGAATGTTTAAAATCATGCTTATGATTACTTTATTGCTTACTTAGAACTATAGCTTTACTCATGAATTTCTACTAGCAACTTTCATGTTAAACTTTATGCTTTTAAAATGGTTAAGTAGTTACTACTTGTCTTAACTAGTCATTCTTCTTTGCTCTTAAAGTCTCATTGAAGTTGTTTGGATATGTTAAGGCATTAATTATTCAATGGTTGAGTTAATATAATGGCGTAAGTTGGTTTGGTGTTGCACTTGATGCTCTTTTATGAATATGAGCTTAGACATGTTGGTTTTGGAGGCATAGTATGCAAGTAATGCTTAAGTTTGAATGTTTTGTGGTTGCACTCTTGGCTTTAGTTGATTAGAACTTTGTAGTTCTCATTGGGTTAGTTGCACTTACAAACGGGTCATGCCGAAATTTCCGCAGAATCCTGTTTGTAACTTTGATTATATGATGACTACAATGCCTTGATTTCCTTCTTTGATCATACTTTCACTCTTACTATTCTTTATGCTCTCATGATTGACATGATTTAGGGTTCAAGACTTGCTTTAATGGAATGCTAATCTCTGTCTTTCCTGCATATGTCTTGTAGGACCATGAGGAAATCAATTGGCAAACTACTTGGTGGAGGCCCCAAGAAATCTCAGAAAACCGGGGCATCCTCTTCAGCTTCAAAGGGAAACCAGCCATCCTCCTCCAGAACACCACCTCAGAACCGTCAGGACAGACACAAACGGCTTGATAAGCTCTCCAAAAGAACAATCAGGTCCACCTGGTTCTTCCACAAAGAAACATGTGACAAGCTTGGTATCACCGATCAAGTGATTAGGGGTGAAAGTTCGGTGTACGGTTTGGATTATAGCAAACTCCAAATCCAAACCATATTATTTCGGTTTATGAATTTCCACTCCAATCCAAACCAATCTAAATTTCACTCCAAACCAAACCAGACCAAACAAATTCGGTGTTTGGGTTTTGGATCCAAACCAAACCGAATTTCTAGTCATACTTAATTGTTTACCTGAAATCTAGAAAATTCGATCTTGAATCTTGGTATAATGCCTTACTTTCAAACTAGTTCAAAATTTATGTTCCACAATAACAAATTAGAAACAAAGAGAAGTTAAATATTAGGGCTACTTGTAGTAGTTTACATCATTCTTTAAAATAACACCAAGTTAGTTAGTTTAAAATTTCAATAATACTAGATAAGTGTTGAATCAATTGATTGAAGATCGATGTGTTAAAGAGAGAAAGAAATGACGCAAAAGAACAAGGACTGTAGAACAAATAATAAAAAAGAATAGTGACTTTGGGGGATTGAGGTATTTAGCTAGAAAAAGCAAAAGAAGGAATGAAAAACGAAATTAAAAAAGAAAGAACTACAAATGGGGAAAAATGAAGAACATAAGTAACATGGGATTTAAAGAGAGTTTAAAAGATATTGAAATAGAGTCACCAACTCCATTTATATTTTTAGGGTTTTATTCATTTTTGGGCCTTAAGCCCTTGATATAGTTTAGGCTTTTATACGGTTTGGTGTACGGTTTGGAGTTCGGTTTCTAGTTCTCCGCACCAACTCCAAACCGAACACCAAATTTTTAAAAAATTTCGCTCCAAACCACACCAGAATTATAAAAAAAACCGAACCATGATTTAAAAATGGTTTGGTGCGGTGTGGCTTTCGGTTTTAAACCAAATTAGTTTCACCCCTACAAGTGATGAGAATGGCTTACCGGATCGGATGGGGAAACTGGATCAACGCCACTATGTCCAACCCTAATGGAAAAACCCAGCAGGTCCCACACACATACCGGGAGCTCACCTTGGAGTTCCTATCTAGTTACCACTTCCATGTTTCCCAGGAGACTCCTAGTGCTGAAAGAAAGACACACATTAGTTTCACCATCTTCGGGCAGCACTATGAGATGGATGTTGATGAACTAAATGAGCGATTTCTATGGAACCCCGAGAATGCAATTTGGTCTATAGCTGAGCATGAGTGGGGACCGTACTTTGAGGGAGCCTGGTGGGAGAGAATTACTGATGGCAGCTCCACCTTCACTTCTACCACCGCCAAAGCATCAGAGGTACAACACCCTACCCTTCGGTATTTCCTGCGGTTCGTGGTTTACTGCTTATTTTCTAGAGGAGAATTAGGGCAAGTTTACCCTGATGAGATCAGACTATTATGGATGGTGACAGAGGGATATGCTAGACAGCCTCTCCATTATAACTTCGGGTTCTTTTTAGCCCGCCGGTTCGCTGAAATTGCAGAGGGGATCACTAACACCGGTACTATCTATATCGGTGGCATGATTACATGGCTGGCCCACACCCTAGGTCATACGGAGCAGATCCACCAGTTAAACCCGATCGAGGAAAACCCCTACCTCGACACGACTGCCCTGAGAGCTGCTAACTTCCTTAGACACTATCAAAGAGGGCACAGAGAGAAGTTTGTTTGGTGTGTTCGGGAAATTTCATGGTGCTACTTGCCTAATGCCTATGTTAGCCTCACCTACCAGGAGCACCTAGACGGCCAGAACCCTTGGAGGATCCCCCCTGACAACATCCCACTACAGGAGAGAGCAGATTCAGAGAAGAGGGTTGTGCAGATGGTCAACCTAATTCAGCAAGCAGGCGGTCAGGCCCAGCATCCACCAGCCGCACCATGACATATATAGATATGCTGGTCACTCCTCCTCCACTTTTGACATGACCCCCCTGATGAACCGATTTGATGATATGCATCTCTATAACCAGCAGCGGTTCAACAGGATAGATCATTCAATTCGAGGACTCCGCTCTGATGTTGATTTGCTACAAAGAGTCCAGTGGAGGGAGCACACGAGCAATGTTGAAGCTGGGACGGTTCAGGGATTCCCGAACCATCCTAACTGGCCACCCACATACGACCCTAGCACTGAGCCCACCTCTTACCCCTATCATCCGTTCTATGACCAGTACTATCCTAGGTATTGGGGACCCGGTCAGTAGAGCTCGGCTTCGCCTCCTTCCTCTGCTTTGTATGGTTATTTGTCCCGGGACGGGACAAAAATTTGGTTTGGGGGGAGGATTTATGTATTTTTGTACTTTTTCCTTAGTTCTTTTTCTTTTTTTTTTTTGCTTTGTTTTCTTTTTCTTTCTTTTTCTTTTCCTTTTTCCTTTTTTCTTTTACCTTTTTCTTTGGAGATTGGTTTGTTTCTTTTTCTTTTTCAGGATATAATTCGAGCGGGATGTATTATTAATTAAGGACTTAGTTGGACTCCTGTTATGAATTGATACCGACTTGGTTAGATCATTCCAACCTCTCCTTTGTTTTCTTTTTGTGTGCTCAGTTAGTCTTTATTGCTTTCTCAGTTTAGTTTTACTGCTTTCTTAGAACTGTTGCATGGTTTGTACCATTCATTAGGAATGGGAGTTTACATGTGACCTAAAAGATTGTACTGCTTTCCTAGGTTTAATTTTAGAGAGAATTGACTTAATGGATTATTCATGTCCCAGTTGAGTTTTATTGTCGGAATTGACTACTTCTGGACCCCTATGCTTATTTTGAGAACTTTATGACTCTTGACTGCGAATGGATCCACATGTGTGATTTGTTGGCTATGACTCGAATTTGATTGCTTGATTTCCTTTTATTGGTCAGCTCTTCTTAACCTTGCTTGGGTCTTGGACTTAAACTGTGTTAACGGGAGGATTTGAGCCACTTTTGAATATAAATTCATTCATATTTTCTTTTCATGTGTGCTTAGTTCCTGGTGCAATTATAATCTTGGGTTTGACTTTGGATTCTAGTAGCTTTAATTGTGGATTTTGTGTATGTTGCGCATGATAAAAGGCTCTCATTTCTTCTTTTGAGCTTCAGAATTTCATTTCCCACATTTAAATTTCCCCTTGATCCCATGTTTTGAGCTTTTATCCCTTTCAGTTGTATTTTAGCCACATTACAAGCCTATTAGCCCTTTTACATAATGCATTATATGCCCAAACTTGGTTTGGGGGAGTTGAAGTGGTTGTGATGTTGTTAAAATAAAGTTTTGAAGGGTGCTATAGAGGATTGATGGTGAAATAGTCGAAATTTTATTGATGAAAGTTAAATTATAAAGTTTCACATATAAGGCTCTGCATACCAATGTCTAGGCTGTTGTAGTTAATTAAAAAGTCATATTTTATTCATGGCCTAGTTATGTATGTGTGATGATTTTGTTTATTGTTTATTGAATTCTAAGCAAAAACAAATCATTAAGAGTCGTGAAACTATGTCTTATTATGCATGAAAAATAAATTGAAAAAAAATTTATGAAAGCATAATAAAGTTGAAAAAAAGAAGAAGATGAAAAAAAAAAAAAAAAGAAGTTTAAATTTTTTTTGGAATAGGGGTTT